>JAHUTJ010001821.1:0-16287 GCA_036250325.1 Characodon lateralis
GGAGCAGTAATCAAAGCAAAAGGTGGCTACTTTGAAGAACCTAGAATATAAGACATATTTTCAGTTGTTTCACACTTTTTTGTTCAGTATATAATTCCACATGTGTTAATTCATAGTTCTGATGCTTTCAGTGTGAATCTACAATATTCATAATCGTGAAAATAAAGAAAACTCTTTGCATGTGAAGGTGTGTCCAAACTTTTGGTCTGTGCTGTAGAGCTCTCAACACTCTGTAATTAAAAGAAAACACTAATTGCTTTAAAAGCTCAAACAGTCTTTAGGCTTGACAACACAAAAAATAAACCCTGTGGGCATCAACAAAATGAGAAAAGATTAACTTTTTGCAATGTTTACTGGTACAAACTAAAATCTTGAGTGTGTACCTGAGATAAGCTCAAGTTATTTTGTTCTTATGCAAGGTTACTTTTTTTAAATCGGATTTAAAAAAAATACTTTTCTCTATGTGCTCTGAACTGCTGAAAGAATAATTCAAGCATTCTTGTCACATCTGACTTTGGGTAATCTGGAGATTGACAGTGACTCATTCTAAGGACACTCACAATGCCAGCTCTTTCAGGATTATTAAAGATATGAGAGCACACGGCTGATGAATGGGGTCTGCTGGAGACGTTGATCCTGCATGGGCCTCGCAGTGCCTCCAATCACTGTCAGTCAGACTGCCTTTTGGCTCCATCAAGGAAGTGTACAGTAATGTATGTGGTATTTTAGCGATAAAGGTCCTTTGTTCCTCCTGGTGCACATTGACACAATGTTTTTTTTAGGTTAAGACAACAAAATTGTATATTGCTTCTTTTATCCTCTATCATTTAAGTTCTATCACCATTTATTGGGTGTCCTTCTGTGGACAATTTGAAGGCCGTTTAGCTGAGTGACTCTTCCAGTCCCACCTGCTGTAATTAGATTCCTTGTCCCTCAGCTGCTTTAGTAACTGCACTGAAATTGAGGTCCAGTAGCCTTGTGGTGCCTCTTGGAAAAAAAGTGAATCATTGACTGTCTTTAAAACTAAGCTCTTCACCTTACAAAGTCTGATCAGAGTCATTATGTCAGATCCATCCAGTAGCTGAAAATAAAGGTCAAACTGAATCCAATATTTATGTTTTCCATTTAACATTCAAAGATGTAGATTTATTATTTTACAAACTTAACGTTGACTTAGTAACATGTGATGAGCACAAGAAGATCATGTGATGGTGGATCAGTTCTCTTACCTACTCTTACCAGATAGGTGCAAATACCTGAGCTTTACATTCACAGAACTATTCCATACAGACACAGTTTCCATGTCTTTCCCCTACTCCTTCTGTTTTCTTCTTTTTTTACAAATAAAAAAATGGGTGAATAAGATTAAGAAACAAAGCAAGTTTTTCCTCAAACTGTGCATCCATCTGACTAATTGTAATCTCAGGCATTGATTAGCGATCTGGCCAAATACTTTTTATTATGATTTTAGATGGTTTTTGGAGTGGGAATTATTATTATAATAAAGACAATTCTCTCTACAGATTATATTGAACATTTGATTGAATAACACCTTGTGTATTTGGCTGCCACAGTGTAAAATCTCTCTGTTAATTCAGAAGAGCCAGATCACAAAGTTTTTTTTTTTGTTTTTTTTCCTGAGAGTTGATATATGTTTGAGGTTTGTTGCTGCTTTAGCTCTCTGGGTTTCTATCCTAATAATCCAGCTGTTGTAGCTTTTATCTCAGTTGTTTAGTGCAAATTAGATTTGTTAAATTACAATCTTAAGAAAATTGTAATATTTGCTGTTTCTAAACATTTAGGTGGATAAACATTTTTCTATACTTTCGCATAATGTTGCTTAAGTACATAAAGCATTTGCAAAAATACAATCTTTATTAAGAATGACAGCATGAAATGCACCATAGAGTAAGCTAAACTGGCTATTAAAGATGTACAAACAGGAATTACAAACAGAAAATAAATTGAAATGATCAGACTTTATATACAGGGGATAAAACTGTTCTGTTTATTGCAAAGGCATTTTCTACATATCCAGTGTTCTGCACCTTATGGGGACCTCATATAATCAGAAAAGTGTTTCATCCCTTCTCATTAGTCACCAGGGAACAACGTGCTAAAGGAATAGGAGATTTAAATTTTTCAAGGATCCTAATTACTGTCTGTGATGTTTTTTTTATTATTACAGATGCAAATAGTTAACAAATCAATTTCAGAGTAGACCATTGTGCTACCCTATCTAAGCACAATCAGGTTGCATAACAATTTTAGATGTGGGCACTGCTACAGTGTAAAGAAGACTCAAAGTTAGCTACTTTTGGTGTTCAAAAACGCAATCAGATGAAGCATAGTGACACAAGAAGCTATTTAACAGTAAACTGTATTTACTTGGACATTTAAAGACATCTCTGCTATTCATTCAGGGTGAGAGAGAGCGAGACTTGGCACAAATAACACGAAGGCTAAACTTATTGCAGCAAAAATATGTTTTACCCTTTTAAGTTCCAACCTGTGTATACCATGAAACATGTTGAATTTGGAAATGTTGGCAATGTTCTGGAAATCTCAGTTAAGGTAAGGAACGACATTCTCTAAGGAAGATACTGGGAGACTTCAAATAGAAACTGCTGTTTACAGCGAACTGCACTAATCACTAATGTAGAATCCTAAAGACAGTGTAGCTCCAGATTATTTTTCTTTGCTTAAAAATAATAAAGCCCTGCTTTATTGCAACTGCTTTCTCGTATGCGATGTGGCGTCGCCGCTGAACCTTATATAAATATTTAATGACAAAGCAAGAAGGCTACAAACAAATATCTTTATTACTGCTCTGATACCTTCTGATTTTTTTATAGTTCCTAATAAGAAATTGAAATGGTCTAAAATCAATATCAGTTGATCAAAGCTTTACAACAAAACAGTAATTGAAAATTGGCCACAAACCTTGATTAGTGCATGTCTGATGTTAGTCATAAAATGATGTTCAATTAACAAAAAACTGACTTATTTGTTTCTCTGCTCAGTGCTTTAAGGCTAGTCCCTTTTGTGCCACTTTCTAGCTCTTCTGTATCTGACCATAAAAGGCAACAATATTGTTGAAAAGTCATTCGTGAATGGAATTTTATCCCCTTATAAAATGAAATGCACCCATTTTAAAAAGCTCAGAGAAAAGATCAGTCAGAGATTTTACCTAGGAGCAAAATCAGACTGAAGGATAGGGTTTTAAAGACACAGGTTCATGATCTCACCTAACATCAACTCCATCTCGATGCATTTACATTATACTTGCAAATCCAAGTACTTTGATTTATGCTCTGTCACCCATGCACTTACTCCTCCAGTTGTCATCCTGCTTCAGAAGCTAGAAACTTTGCTTTTCATTGCCCTTTTTTATTTTTCAGTTGTAGCTTTTGTCTCATGCACCAACGCACCAGTGTCCTGCTGACTGACACCCTGCAGGGTCTTGTCTGGGCAGATGCTGTTTCCTTCCTTCGCAAAGCTCTGCTGATGGATGTCTTTTTATAGGAACTTGCATCCTTTTGACAGATGTATCAGGGTATTGAAAAGGTGATTATATGGTGTGGTTACCTCTTCTGTCACAGGATTGCTTTTTTTGTGTGTGAAGTATTGGCACTCTACCTGAAATTCTTTGTCAAAATGTAAGAAAAACTGCTTTATTGAGGCACTACATTCAGAGTGGAGGAAAAGCTGATGGATGACACCTTAAGGGATTTAGCACTGGAGTGTGATACCTCAGCATGCAATTTAAAAAGAATGCACTTTTTCTATTTTTTTAATGCATCTCTGTATTATATTCCAAGTCATTATGTGCTATGGGATCAAAAATCTATGGTAAAGTGTAAAGAAAATATTAATATTTGTTTTGGGGTGTTTTGTGTTTAGAGAGCTGCAGATGTGTTGTGTGAATATCAACTAACCCAGCCCTGAAGTCAGGTTTTTGGAGGCTTTTTGTTTTGCTAACTTTTTGGGGCAGCAAAGCATAATCAATAATAGAATTTAACCTTAAAGAAGTTTAGCAAAGATGGTCTTGCTGTTATTTGTTTTGTGCTCCTTTGTGGTCAGACAGCTAATTTGGCAGGATGTGATAACAGTGGTTTACTGGTTTAACATCCCCAGTTCCTTGTCTAACAGCTGTGTAAGTCAGCTTCTTTTCACTTTCTCAGCACGTCTAATATACCCCTGCGCTAGACCTCTAATTAAGAAGTGGATGTTTTTCCCCTGGTGAAACGTATTTGTTCTAGCAAAAGTGAGTTTATAACTGTATGTTAGGGAGACTACTATATATACAAGTATTTATTGGTGCTATTTGCTTTCAATGCACAAGTTTCCAGCTGGTTGCCTTATTAAAGGGTCTTATTAAACGGCTAATGTAGACATAAGAGTGAGCAAGCCACAAGGGTTAATATTGTATGCTGGAACTTTAACAGGGTTTTTGAGTCTTAAATGTGCTATCTGGTGATGCTCCATTGCAGTAAAACAAGAAATTAATAGGATGGTCCAATATACATTATGCTGGCTCTGATAAAGCAGATGCTGACAGCAACGACCTCATGAACTGACTCGTTAGTTTTAAATATGTAGTTAAAATATTGTAGTTTGTCGACGTTCTGCTATTTATTTAGTAGGTACAATCTCCCAACTGTAGTTTAAAACAACAATACTTTAATGGGTAATGGGTGGTGCTTGTTAGTTTTCACAGGATGGCTGTTGGTATTTTTTGTGACAGTAAATATTTCCTCATAGCTAAATTTAGCTTTCTTGTAAGAGATGTAGAAGTGTAGGAGCCTTTCTTCAGCCATCTGACAGGCAGTGCTAAGCAGCAGGTGGCGAAAGGGCATTGTTTGTATTACTCTGTTCCATATATCTGGGGGAGAATTTGAGTTACTCTTTTTTTGTCATCTTATCAAAAAGTTTTTAAACTGCAGGAACAGTATATTGAAAATGTTTAGCATGGTTTTTAGATTATTTTAATTTTTAAAACTTTTGTATGCCTTGAAACTGGTAACCAGTCCTTGCATATTGCAGCTGAAAAGATTTCTTTGAATTTGACTTATGTTAACACATCTGTAAATCTGGTGGTGCATGATTTCACATTGTCACACACATGGTTGTCATAGTTTTATCATCCTACACCTCCAATTAACTATTGCCTGCCGCTCCTGTGGTGTTGTGCATGCTCGATCTCTATCAGCCTTTCATGGCCACATCACTGCACATAAAGCATGAAAATGAGGAAGATCACTCTCTCATTGCCTTGACTGTAATCACTGTGTCACCTGATAAGATTACCGTCACCCCGCATGCTTAGGTATTGACAGCATTAGTGGCCCAGATTAGCTATCTGTACAAGTGTGGCAAAATTGAACAAACATAAAATACAATAGATTTTGCGCTTTCTATTACTTTTCCTGGGGGCTGGCAGTAAAAAACACAGAACATTAGCAGGAATGGAGTTAAAGATTAAACTCCATCAAACTTAATGTGATACAGCTGCTCATGAAAATAATGTACACACACCCATAAGTATACTCAAACAGCTTATGTAGTTATGTCTATTGTACACATCCATCTTCCAGTCCCAATGCTGGTAAAAGTGACTTGAGTTGTGATGGGGTCTGTTGTTCTTTTTTTTTTTCCTCTCTCAGCCTGGATCTGCAGGAGGAGCCTTAGGCGAGAGAAAGAGAGAGATAAGAGCTTCGCTGCGGAAACTGTTTTGGGCTTGGCTACTTCTGTTGTTGGCTTGTCTTCTGTTAACCCTCTACATTTCTGTTTAAGCAGATTCAGCTGGTTGAACAAAGCTCAACATTACAAGGCAGAAAGAGAACCCTGCTGAGGAAAAGCAGCTATGACTTGAGACATTTGTTTGGGGGTTTTGTAAGTCTGAGCAAACTGTTTGTTAATATGATTTAAAAAGGCCCTGGTGAAGTTGCAGTTGAATCATTTTTAGTGGGAATGTGTTTGACTTTAAAGCTGACCTCTGGTGACCTGGCAGCCTATTGTAACATCTAATGATTTATATGCTTTTAAGGATAGGTATGGAGCTGTGCTGGTTTGGAGGCCCACTGTGTCACTGATTAGTTGTACAGTAGCGTGCAGGCCACATTGTATAATTTGGCCTAGATGTATGTGAAAACCAAATCCTAAATTGGAAGCTTTTCTGCCACTTTTCCCACAAATATTTTTCTTTCCCATTAAAAGAAAATAATACATTTCTGAGTTGTTTGGGTGGTTTTACAGCACCCTCTTAAGACTGTAGGTTTGTCCTGAGAGGGGTGCAGAGCATGGGCTGTGTACTTTGGCAGTTTCGTTTCCTTTGGGTCATACCCTGTACTCTGCTTTGGAAAGCCCTGTCTGAGCTTGCTTTGTTATTTTCCAGCTCTGCTCTGCTCTGTTCCCTCTGGTGATGATGCATGGTGCTTGTCAAAGAAATTGAGCAATACAGCATTGGAGTCATGGGAAGAAAGAAAGAGCCAGTAAGATAACCACATGTTGAAGCGGAGGTTGAAGGCGTGCGAGTGTATTTTATCCCTTCGCTCAGGAAGCGAAGTCAAGCTCTCTTAACATTTAGTTATCTGTAAATGCTCTTTGCTTCATCCACTGCTTTAAAGGCTAATGTTTTTTTTATTTTTTATTTAAACCACATGAATTGTGAATGACAGAGGCAAAAGATAAGGGCATGTGAAAGCCAACAACAGAATAAAGAAAACATACTTTTGGAGATAACTAACTTGTCAGTTCATCTTTCTGTTATCTTTAAAATTAAACATTATCACTTTTTACTGCACATTTACCATTACATCTAACTTATGTCACTATTAAACAAAGCAGTACTGAAGTTCAGTTGACTCATATTGTCGTGCTTTGAAATTTAACTGCTTAATTATTTCTCATATTTATGACTGGAAACAAAATCACTATCAAGCTTTGCTTATTCCCTCTTTACACCAGACTAAGACCTCACCACATCATTAAACATCAAGAATACAGTACATTCCCCATTTTGCACAACGGTGCATGAGAGTTATGCAGTGGTTTTAAGTATGCACTAAACTTCTGGGGGGTGATCCTGGTGGTTCATTATTATGGTGCCATTCTTTCATAGTCCTGGGTGCAGGATACTGCTGAAATGGTAGTGTAGCCATTATGGTTGGATATGCACAATTTTTGGGCAAAGTATGGTCATGCCAGCCTAATGCCAACTTTACCGTACTCACACTTGGACTCTGGTGCTTCAAGTAATTTGTTGTAATGTTTTTGTCACAGTGGCTTCTATGGATATGACTCCCTGCTGTTCCTCTGACTGCAGCATAAAGCGATTTTGTTGTGCCGGACTATTCATGGTAGGGCTCAAAGCTAGGGATAGGTGTACACACCTCAAAATCGCACATATAGACTAGACAGAAGATATTTGTGTTATTCACGCTGCATTTCAAGTGTTTGTAAATTTGTCGTTCCTGGCATTCTACTGTCTGATGAGACAGGTGTTTTTCCTCTATAACAGTAAGGCTAAAACTAATGGTGGTAGCGCAGAAGCCCCCAATATTTATCACCAAATATTTATTACTATTTAATCACGTTTGTCTGACTATGGATGGGTCATATGGACCCACTTAGCACTGTATTTTGCAGTATTTATTGTAATACAAAATAAAAGGGATAAAAGTGTTTAATCACATAACATAGATGCATAAGTTACACAACATACATACATAAAGCCAGATCCTCATTTTATGTTGGGGGAGGGTTATATATATAACTCCAGCCTTAGCTTGGAAATTGAGGCTTGCAATTAAGCATATCTGAAGAAACTTTTGCCTTTCTTCTTTTTCTAATGAAGTTTTAGAGTGGAGTGATTAATATGCTCACAGCTCTGGCAGTCAGCTGCACTTTTTAATTGGTCACAGTAGAAGTATTACTCTAAAGAACACTGTGAAAATTTGTCATCTAAGGTCTATCTGCAGAGCACAGAAATATGAAGTTGTTCCAAAAAGATGGATGCGACAAATGTTAGTCAAGAAGCGGGCAGAGACAGAGAAGGTAATTTACAGAGCAGAGCAACAACAAAGGAGTAATAAAGACCAGCCCAGAAGATGAAGCACCCACTGAGTGCTCTGTAAACAAACTTAAACTGGGGAATCACTTGAGCGAGTACAGCACCTTTGTTTAATATTCCTTTTATAACAGCCTTATGTCTGTGATAACACAGATGAGTTGACCATCAATTAATGGTGGCTGTGGGTGACTCATCTTTACCCTGCACCTCAGAGACACAAACCAGGATAGATTGAATAATAACACATGGGTCATTTGGCTTATGTGGGAGGAGGCAGAGCCTACTATTTACTTTAGTGGCACTTTAGTGAAGGGCTTGGTGGATGAAATATAAACAATTGCTAACTCTTATTTGCAGGTTTCTCACTGGAATAAATGGGCTGTGTCCTCCAGCGATGTTCAAATTACTGCTGTGTAGCTGCAAATTTGTTTCCTTGGGGAAAATCTAAGACCACACAGAGCATCCTTTCCTGAGGTAATCATTATCATTTCTGTCAGGAGCTTGTTAGGCCACCTTCATTGCTTCAGCTATCCATGTCCTTGGGGTATCCACTGAGCTGCCAGTCACCGTTTACTGACTGATAATTTAGCAGAAAAGCCAGTTTGACTCAAGGCAAGCCAATTGTGCAGAGGTCATTTAAAGGTGCATGCATCTTCAGGGCAACCTAATGTCTGGTGTGAAGCCAAACCTTGTAAACAAAGCATTAATTTACTTCTGTAGATCCAAACTAATTTCCGCTAAGCTGCATGCCAGAGTCTTGTTTTAACTGGGGTTTTGTCTGGATCAGATACTTGGAAGGCAATTAGGTCAACCGAGAAACCTTCAGAGCTCCAGCATTGGTGCACGCCGTTAATGAATAATCTCCACTCTATCATGTAGTCATTTGATTGTTTAACTTAGTGAAAGTCTTTGTTTACAGCAAACTGTTTAACATTGTTGTAGTAGTATTCTTCTATCCAAGCCGCTTCCAACAGAGACCGTTGTAGCAAAGGGATATCAAACATTCAAATCCAACATTACTGGCAGGGTAACTGTGGTAGACCAGTAAACTGAGACATGGGTAATCCTTTCCCTAAAGCCACCTCTGACCTAACACTTGTTGGGATTATCAATCTGAGAATATTTAATATTAATATTTTAATATTTTATCAAATAATATTTCGGTCTGTTAAGGGTTGTCCTGTGAATACCAGCCCAGTAAGGCGATTGTATTAGGACAAAATAGAAAGGTGTGAGACAAGCTCTGACATATTGAACAGCATAAACTCTGCACACACATGGAATGAATTCACACCATTTCTTAAAATACAAGAATTTATTAACAAAAATAAGTCAACTCAAAGTCAAACATATTTCAATTAACAAACCCCTTACTATGCTAAACAATCCAACTAACTACCAAGCAGAATTAAAGAATAGCGCAGACTAATGGGCTATGTACAATATAAACAAGTTGATCATAGATGGTTGAAAACCATGATCGAAAGAGTGATGCAACATTACCATGTAATGTTATTTATGTTTGAGAACCCAGGATTATCTTGAAGAATCTGGAAATGAAGTTAAGTTAGTCTTGGAACTAATTTAGGCAATAATCAGCAACATTTAGAAAACCATTCACAATGCAAGATCAGATAAAATATTATTTTAATAAAATAATGTTTCAAATAATGATCTGCTGAATAAAACCAACCTTCTGGATGACCATTTCTCAACAGTATCTAATTAGCTGCCTTTTATTTATTAAAATAATATTTGAAGAAATATTATTAAGGGAATATTTTGGAAAGAGCCAAATCTTTCTGGAGAAATGGGGCTTAATGGTGTTTATTTAGTTATCAAATTTAGTAAAATGATGTTCAGGGACACATTATTTACTGGATTGAAAACTAAACCTTTCTGGGTAAATATTATTTATTAGCAAGCACATGTCCTTAGCTGTTAGCAGTCAAGCAAACAAAGAAGCTGCTAGCTTAGCACCAGATTCAAACACACACCTTTAAAAAATACCGTTAATAAAAGGGTTAAAAATGCATAAGCGTGGATGGCTTATGATCAATCTTCTGTTTAAAATCACCCTTTAATAAAGTTTGTCTTAACTTTAAAAACAAAGAACACAACCTGAGCACATGTGCTATAGATAGCCTGCTAGCACCAAGATAGCTGAGTTCAACACAAACAAAACCAAACTTCATAAAATGAAAAACGTTTAGATCATTTCAACCTAAATCACTTCTATGTTTTTCTGCCCAAACACTTAACCTCATGAAATGTGGTGAGGAACGTTGTCCAAGCGACGAGGAAGTTTGAAGAGAGCTCTGTGAACAAAGGGTTAGCTTCCAGCTGTGGGAGTGGCGGCTGTTCTGTCGGCCGGTCTGTGAATAAACGGTTAGCTTCTAGCTAACCTCCGTGGCTGTGGATGAAAGACGGCCCGTTCTGTCCTCTAACGACACTGCATGTTACTGTTACCACGGTGATGGGGTCTCTTCTGTCTTCCTTCCAGACTGGGAGACCGCTCCACTCAGCTTCATAGAGACCGCTTCTCTGTAGGGAACTTCTCTGGGACAGTTTGCTTCTGCAGGCCTCAGAGAGAGAAAGTCAAGCCAGGCGTGTACCTTAATTCCCGTTTTTATGAATGAATACTGGGTACACAAACAGTTATTCACTCATACTTAACTTGTGCATATGATCTTTGCTGGCAAAGAGACATCAGCGCTCTTGTCTCCCCTATCCGGTCCCTTTCGAAGGCCATGTGGAAGAGGGTGGATGTAGCAACAGCTATGCTTTTATTTGGGCAGTGGCGTCACAGGAAGTCCGCAGTTATCCCGATTCCTGGCTGTGCCGGAAGAAGGTTAATGCGCTTTATTTTGAAAAGTTCCAGAAGAGTTCGTACTGGAGTTTAATGTTGAAATCCATGGCTGGGTCCCAACACACTCATTGACCTCAGTGGTAATGCAGTGTCATTAAGCCCAACAGAGGAAAGATTCAAATTTATGGTATTTGATAGGTAAATATGTAATAATAACTAGAAAAAATGTTTTGGAAATGTTCTGGGCCCGTATTCACGAAGAATCATAAGACTAAAAGTAGCTCCTAGTGACGTCATTCTAAGAAACATTGTATAATATTTCAAATTCTAAGATATTTCTTAAAATTTTGCTTCAGTAAGATAAAAGTTATTCACGAAGCACCTTAGGCCTTAAGAGAGTTCCTAACGTGAGGAAATGTTGAGAATATTCAGGAGGACTTTTAGTGAGTCTAAGAGTGTCATAAGCAGGGAAGATGGCAGAAAGACAGGAGAGGTATTTTCCGAACAATGAACAACAGCAAATTAATAAAACACTACCGGCAGTACTGCGAAGGGATCCACCCCTAAACAGTTGAATAAATGAGAACATAAATTTCTATAACAATCATTCAATTATTAATATAGAGATTAGATAAAATTTATCATCCTTCTATGGGGAAATTAAATAGGTTCAGCGGCAGGACACATTAAAGGTGCACCTCTATTCATACTCGTTCCATCGTCTTTCGCTTCATCCAGGACTGGGTTGCGGGGGCAGCAGACTCCATAGAGACACCCAGATGTCCCTCTCCCCAGACACCTCCTCCAGCTCCTCCGGGGGGAGACCAAGGCGTTCCCAGGCCAGCCAAGAGACAAAGCTCCTCCATCGTGTTCCTGGAACACCTCCAGAGGAAGGCGTCCAGGAGGCATCCGATATAGATTCCCGAGCAACCTCGACTGGCTCCTCTTGATGGGGAGGAGCAGCGGCTCTACTCCGAGCTCCTCTTGGATGGCCGAGCTCCTCACCCTATCTCTAAGGGAGTGCCCAGCCACCCTATGGAGGAAGCTCATTTCAGCCGCTTGTATCGGGCATCTTGTTCTTTCGCTCATGACCCAAATTTCATGGCCATAGGTGAGGGTAGGAACGTACACTGACCGGTAAATTGGAGAGCTTCGCTTTTTGGCTCAGCTCTTTCTTCACCACAACAGACTGGCAGTGTCCCCATTACTGCGGTAGCAGTAACCGATCTATCAATCTTCTGCTCCATTCTCCCCTCACAAGACCCCAAGACACATGAACTCCTCCACTTGAGGCAGGAACTCCCCTCCAATCTGAAGAGGGCGAGGCACCCTTTTCTGGTTGAGAACCATGGCCTCGGACTTGGAGGAGCTAATCATCATTCCAGCTGCTTCACACTTGGGTGCAAACCGCCCCAGTGCATGCTGTAGGTCTTGGCTGGAGGGGTCAGCAGGATCACCTCATCTGCAAAAAGAGTAGACCAAATCCATTGGTCCCCAAAACAGACCCACTCTGGCCCTTGGCTGCGCCTAGAAACCCTGTCCATAAAAGTTATGAACAGGACCAGTGACAAAGGTCAGGCCTGCCAGAGTCCAACATGCACCGGGAACAGGTCCAACTTAGTACAGGCAATGCAGACCAAACTCCTGCTCCGCTTGTACAGAGACCGGATGGCCCCTAAAAAAGGGCCCCCGACTCGTATTCCTGGAACAGCCCCCACAGAGCACCACGGCCGGGACGAAAACCACACTGCTCCTCCGGAAGCCGAGGTTTGACTATCGGCCAGACTCTCCTCTCCAATACCCTGGCATAGGCCTTACCAGGGAGGCTGAGGAGTGTTATCCCACTATAGTTGGAACACACTCTCCGGTCACCCTTCTTATGAAGGGTGTCAAGGGGGACCACCAACCCGGTCAGTCCAGAGGCGCTGTCCGTGACTGCCACGCAATGTTGAAGAGGTGTTTCAACCATGACAGCCCCACAACATCCAGAGACTTGAGGCACTCAGGGCGGATGTCATCCACTCCTGAAACCCTACCACCGTGGAGCTTTTTAACCACCTCAGTGACTTCAGCCTGGGTGATGGAAAAATTCCAACCCCGAGTCCCCAGCCTCTGCTTCCACCAGGGAATGCGTGATGGCAGGATTGAGGAGATCCTCGAAGTAGTCCTTCCACCGCCCGATAATGTCCTCAGTCGATGTCAGCAGCTCTTCACCCCCACTCTAAGGCAGCAGCATCGACAATAGATGCAGAGAACATGGGCTCTATGTCTTCAACCTCCCCCAGAATCTGGTCAAAGCTCTCCCAGGGGTGGGAGTTGAATACATTCCTGGCCGAGGGCTCCGCCAGACATTCCCAGTAGACCCTCACTGTGTGCTTGGGCCTGCCAAGTCTGTCTGGCTTTCTCCTCTTCCAGCAGATCCAACACACCACCAGGTGGTGATCAGTGGACAGCTAAGCCCCTTTCTTCATGTGAGTGTCCAAAACATGTGGGCGAAGGTCTGAAGACACGGCAACAAAGGCGATCATCAACCTCCTGCCTAGGGTGTCAAGTGCACTGATGAACACCCTTATGCTTGAACATGGTGTTCAAAATGGACAATCCGTGACTAGCACAGCGGTCCAATAATGAAACACCACTCGGATTCAGATCGGGGAGCCCATTAACGTACTAGAGGTGCACCTCTAGTACGTTAATATTAGGAAGGATAAATAAAAAATAGAAAAATAATAAATAATCATGAATACAAAGTGAACTGAATTGCAAACAATATAGGACAGAGTTATTTAAATATTTACAGACTGTAAAATGCTTTCAAAAAATACATTTGGAAAAAATTGGAAAAACTCAAAAGAAAAAAAAAAACATAATACAAACTCTAGTCAAGATAAAGTACAATAATCTAAGCACTATATACATAGAAGGAAGATGTAAATGAGGTAAATAAGTATTTAGGTATGTATTGTGTATGATGATGTCAGCAGCCTAAGCCTAAATGGTCATCTTCAACGCTCCCCGTCTGTTGAGAAGTTCTCTGGTGTGCGGAAAATTTTTATATTAATATGAAATTAATTATTATGCAATATATGCAGCATGAAAACGACCTGCATGGCGAATAAACATAATAATAAGCAAATCAAAATAATGACAAGCATGTAAATAAGCTATGTTCAAACATTTTGATGCTGTGTTACAATTAATTTAATTTAGCTAAGTTTTATCATCATGATTTACACATTTCTGAATCCAGTCTAAATGCAATCATAGTTAATTTTTCCCCATTGATCACTAGGGGCGCTTTATTTGTTTATTTTTATGTTTGTTTTATCAACCAATCACAGCTCTTAGAAGACAGTGTCACACCTAGCAACGGTGTCAACCACACCTCACTTAAATAGGAATTTCTGTCGTGTCCTTGCTCAGAGTCGCTTTTAGCATCGAAGTTAATCAGTCATAAGCTAGGAGTCCTTACCAAGAATTTGTAGGCTAAGATAGCTCTCTGAGAGGACTCAGGGAATCTGTGAATTTGGCCCCTGATTTCTTCTTTTTTTCTTTATGTATTTTTGAACATGCATGTAGGCCTGTTTCTATCTTCATCAGTATTTCATTCCAACTTTAAGGCTGTTTGTCAACTTTCCATTTCTCTCCTTTTCCTTTCTATCCTTTGAGACTTTAGGTTTTGTTTGCGTTGTCTTTATCTTTAATAGGGAGAGAAAAAAAAACGTTTTGCTGCTGTCTACCTTAAGCATGCCTTATAGGAGGAATCCAAAGCCAAAAGTAATATCTTCAAGGAATAGTTTGACATTTAGAGAGATGCAGTTCTTCTCTTTAATGGGTCGGATGGGAAGATCAATACTTCTCTCTGTTCTCAGTTGAATATTAAAGGCTGGAAATCAAGAAACAATGCTGTGCCTGGTTTTGTTTATTTGTTACAGAATGTAGCAGCATATTTTAAACCCACTGATTAACGAACTTATTTGTAATCATTCAAACACACTCAATGCAGCTTGAAGAAAAGCACAAATTCTTGGTAGTCGACTTCTAAATTTGACATCTAATGAACTGCTTCTTTATGCCGAAGCTACTCCATTTTATTTATCTGGTTTAAAGTTACTAATAGCTTTTCACTTGTTGTATATCAGTGATTGTCAACCTGTGGCTCTCGGGCTATTTGACCACTGTGGTCATTCATTTCTGCCTCCAAGGTATTTGATTCATTAATATATTCATAAATCAAGTAGGATCTCATGTAGAAGTTGGTTATAGACCAACCCCAAACTTGGTCAATTGTTCGACCACTTCCAAAAATAGATCTCTAGAAATCTGATAATGAACATGAATAAATTTGAAGGTCTTTTAAAACAAACCTGGAGTACAGTGCTATTTTGTTAACTTGTGTTATGTCAAGAATTGGGACAAGTGCTGTTCGCCTCACAAATGGCATTTAATTTCCTTTAGTTAAGCCCAAGAATATTTAGTCCCCTGGCAGATTCAGGTTTAAAGGGATATTTTGATTTTACCAACATGTTTCTGTCTGGAAGTAATGAGAGACACAGCTAGAGTCCCGACTTGAGCCGCAGAGTGTGTGGAGGGAGCTAAAGATTTGGGTGATGGCAAGTAGGCCTTCTATCTTCGAAGACTTGGAGCTCATCACCAAAGATAAATGGTCAAAATAGCAGTGGACACATGCAAATAGCATTTTTACATTTTTGGTAAAATGAAATAAATAAAACGGTGGATTCGAAGTTTTCTTAAAAATATTGCTAAAATCTTGTTCTTGTGAACTCAGTATCATGGCTTGAGTTGAATATATTATCACACCTCTGTTATTTACCCGTAAAGCCTTTTTTTGGGAATTTTTCAGATTCCATGTCTGTTTTTACCCCTTTAAATAAATGATCATTACCAAAAGCAGACCCCTAAACAACACCACCAATCACTGGAATACAGAAGGATTAGAGCCCAGTTGTATTTTGATATAGAATATCCAAGTGGATTCCTAAAGCTGAGGAGATACAGGGGTTGGACAATGAAACTGAGTCATTTCTTGACTTTTTGCTACAGACTGTCGAGGTTGTTTATCCAACAGGAGGGCTCCTTAATGAATGAACTCCAGATTGATGCATGTTAATAAGCAAAAGCAGACGGCTGATCTTATCCTCTGCAGTCGGAACACTAACAAATTACAGGGGTTGGACAATGAAACTGAAACACCTGGTTTTAGACCACAATAATTTATTAGTGTGGTGTAGGGCCTCCTTTTGCGGTCAATACAGAGTCAATTCGTCTTGGGAATGACATATACAAGTCCTGCACAGTGGTCAGAGGGATTTTAAGCCATTCTTCTTGCAGGATAGTGGCCAGGTCACTACGTGATACTGGTGGAGGAAAACATTTCCTGACT
>JAHUTJ010001822.1:0-16279 GCA_036250325.1 Characodon lateralis
GAGTTATAAAATCTTTATAGTCAAAATGAAACCAACATCAGAGAATATGATCATAAGAAGAATCATCTATACTTCTGCATGTAGCCAGTGTGATATATGACAGAAATTATTCTTAGAGAATAAAAATGAGATGACAAGTCCTGAGAACTGATGTCTGTTATTTAGAAAATAAAATATTCTGATCACATCATCATTTTTACACACACAGAAGTAGAAAATACAACTTAGCCTACATGCCCCACATTTACTGAACTTTATTAAAAGATATTTTAGTAGTGTATGAACTGCAATGTTAACCAGCTCATTTGGCCGTATTTCCAATAAAAAAAAAAACATGAGTCAAACAGAAGTCATCATGGACCAGAATAGCAAATGTAATACCGACATCTATGAGATAGATTTGAATTTATTTTTTTCTTCTAATTTAATCTAAGAGTTAAATCGTAGACATTCTCCTGGCGCCTGGTGGCGGCCATAGAAGACATAGCGGGTAAAGGTAGGCCATTGATTGGCCTGTTCTGTTTAGATAAAATGGATGCAAGTGAAGTTTTAACTTTTTCATCTGAAGCTTAGGAAGCAAGTATATTCGTTTTGTTTGTTACCTGGACGGTTAGCCAGCCTGTCGGCAGGTCTGGGCTCTGTCTGACGGCGGAGGGGAGGGGAGGAGAGAAGAGGTAAGCTGGACCAGCGCAGGTCCAGCTCTCCGCTCTGCACGCAGCCCGTCTCCGCTGAGAGACACACGAGGCGGGACACGGACGTGTGTTGGCGAAGGGGGTGGGAATTTCAAAACGTGGGGCGCTGGTATTATAGGCCTTTAAATTCAGAAATTTTACCTTGGGCCCCACACTATACACTGTAAAATAAAAATAAAAATAAAAAAAGATTTCAGGAGGGCACTTTTTGTCCATAGGATAAAAGGGCAGGTGCTCTAGCACCACCTAGTGTCTATCTGTGCACGTCCCTGCTGCCAAGTAAATCTTTTTTATAATAATTGTAGAATGCATTCCTGAAATAGCATTTGCTATACTATTAAGTTTAACGTTTATTGATAAGAGAAAAATTAAACACAAATTAATTTCACAAATACTCTTAAATACAAGAAAATGCGAACATCTAAAAGGGATTGTGTAGCATTGGTTTTGTCATTTAAAGAAGAGCAGAGTAAGGTCCATGTTTACAGTGTGGCATGTTGTTTTTAGACTGTGTAGCTATTGTGAACAAGCTAAGAGAAATGATTAAAATCAGGTCTAATTTAATTATTTATTCACTTTTTTGAATCTATTTTTGAAGCATGTCCTTATTAATGTTATACCAGGCAGCATGGTAGAGAAAAAGACATTTTCTAAATGATCCTTTATTTTTGCTCTCTCTAACAAAGTTCGGCAGTACCAGTGTTTTCTGTGGGTTACATCATGGATTTGGACAATTACACTTTCATAACATATGAACAGGGAATAGTGTGACATTTGACCTTGTTAAAGTCATGAAGTGACTTTGAGATGGATGGAGGCAGAAAACCAAAAGGGAGACTGCTGTGGCTTTCACTAGATGGAAACAGCAAATGTGCTTTAGTGGATTTTATGTGATATACCAACACAAAGATGTAAAACATTGTGAAGTGAGGGAATAATTATTGTTTTTTAGTTCTTATTACAAATAAAAATCTATAACATAATAATCACCTTTACTTGTCATTGCAATTGTACATTCCAGCGAAATTCAAATTCGATTCAAATAAAAAAATACTTTATTAGTCCCAAAGGGAAATTAATTGTAGCTTATATCAGAATGAAAAGTAACAGAGATATTCCAACCTGCTGCCATCTTGAGAGGCGCAATTCAGACAGACTTTTATTTCTAGTCAAGAAATGTCGTAAAGCACTTTTACATTCTGAATAGGCTTTTTTAGATGTGATTAGCCCTAGAGTAGAAATTTCGACTTTTCCATTCTAAGCCCATTATCAGCGTCTAAAACGGAGAGAGAAAGATGACGGGGGGGGGGGGGGGAAATGAGATTTCAAGCAACATGCTGAATTCAGTAGCATTAAAATTCTACACATCAAGCCAAAGCTCTTCCATCCCCATACACCACAACCTCCCATCCAAGCTATCCTGTTCCTCCCATCCCTGCAGCAGTGGTCTGCTCACTCACATTTACCCAATCCATTTCCTTGAGTGCCACTGGAGAGTGAGGAAGCAATTATGAGGCTGGAGTAAAGGGCAGAAGATGGGAGAAGATGAGTGGGTTTTAGAGCAAAGCCATTGACAGTTAGTCAGAAATGGCCAGTATTGTTACTCAATAGAATGACCTCCTTTAGATGCTGTTTGAAGTGTATGGGAAAGGGCCAGCCCAGTCCCTTTTGTTAAAAGGTTTTGGATTATAGCCTAGAACACAGAACACAATAAAGGGAGAAGGGTCATCACTGAGGCACAAGAGTAGTTAAAAAAAGAAAATAATGTTTTACTGCTTATGCTCTGTATAAGTCCAATCCTAAACCTGCATCTACACTAATTACAAGTGAGCCTGATCTGAAACAAATAAACCATTAGAGAAGATCAAATATTGGTTACAGTGACGACAACAAATATTTACAGCGGCCATCAGTTTTACACTTATAGTGTTCCTTATGACAATTAAGAAAGCTGGTGAACCAATTCCTTTAGTATACATTCTAGATGTAAGGTATCCAATCTAATGTGTAGCTGAGACCATCCATCCATCCATCCAACCATCCATCCATCCAACCCACGGAACAATAAAGGAATGTGTGAGTGAACACGAACCAAGCAGTTTCTTTCACATCTGCTGATGCCAAAGCACTTTGCTGCTTTCAGTGTATATTCCAGTCTTAGATCAGAGATGCAACACAAGTCCACGTTACACAGATATACATGCAGTGAGCAGTTCTTCTTGGAACAAACAAAAAGTCACATCAGTAGAAAAAAAGTGGTGTCATGGATGTTCTGCGCTCCAAGATCAGCTACGTTATCCAGTAAATAGTTTACAGTTACTTCATTTAGTCTCATTATTCAGTTAATAAACAAGGACAATAATCTTTCTCAGCCCATTTTTATTAGATTTGAAGTCATTTTACAGTTCAGGACAGTTTAGGAACACTGTTTTATTATACCGGGGAGACATTTCATGTACTGTCTATTAACAACCACAGAAGATAAATTTCTCTGCTTAACCCTTACAAAAATGCTCATACCATCTTACATATTAATGACAGCTCAGTCAACAGAGAGGTCATGCTTTTGTTGTTGTAGTAAAAAAAATTACTGCTGTACTCCACTACATGTCCTGGCAAAAGTATTAATGTTCTTTTCCTCAGTTGGAGATCCCCCCCAGCCACATGGAGACCAAAATCTGAACTGCACACAGGGCAAAGAACTGGTAAAGAACTAAATCCCAGAAGGCACAGCTCCTAGGAAGGAAGGAGGGATCTCCACACACCTTGAGATCCCACTGACGTAGATATGTTAAACAACAAAGAACGCAGGAGCATTCTTCCTCTTTCCGCAGCTCTAGCTACATCAGGGGGACACGCATATAAACGTCTTGAGCTTGCTGGTCAAGTGAAAGACTCAACCTTTAAAGAAGCAGCTTGGGGAAGAAAAAAAAGCTGTCTGTGTATTCTGCAATTCTTAATGGCCGAAAAGTAAGACTCACTCTGAGACTCAAGCCCTGCGGAACCTAAGCACGGATTCTCTAAGAAGGAATGGGTTGTCTTTGATTACGTTGATGAAAGGGTTTTCCCCACTACGTGAAGAAGAAGGCAATGAAACTGCAGCTCTGTGTGCAGCGTACCAGTACTGGGCAACAGCACACGCCAAGTGATAGGCTGAAAGGGGCTGGCATGCTTCATTGGCCCATTGAACGTGCTAAACCCAACATGCTCCACTGTTTGTCAGAACGACTCACAGTGAGAGGTTGTGTCTGGGCAGAGAATATTTGATTATAATTAAAGAATTTAGATATTCTTTATTTCATTGTTTGCAGTGAAATGTTTGAGTATTAGTAGGCCACTAAGCCTGATGCTCCAAACCTGTTTTGGTTGTCCTTTAAAGTTGTGACAAACTTTGTATCAACAGTTGTTTGATCACCAATAGTCTGGTAACGTGAGCTTGTTCTGTTTTGTCTGTGTTTCCCTGACCTCTCACAAATCCGCAAAAAATATGTCTGCATAGACCTTATAAACGTGCTAAATTGTGTTTCTGTTATCCCAGCTGCTAATGCTGACATGATAGTCATCATTAGTGCTGCTGTGTTTACAGAATAGACGGTTCAGTACGATAAAGCACAGCACGGCACCAGCGCTTAAACACACATTATTATTTGTATTAGTGGTACTTGAAGGTACACACGGGTTGCTAAATAGCTCAGCAGCCGCTATTGTATTTGTTGGTGGCGAGCTGCTAATCTGCCTAACCTGCCGTCCGTCTGCCATCTTGTGAGTCCATACACGTTTTTCAGTGCCATCTTGGTAGTCCCTAGCTCCATTCAAATTGTCACCATGATGGCTGATTAACACCACATTCAGAATCAGTTGTCCAAAATGTTTTTGATTTCTAATTTAGCAACAAATTTAACATGAATACGACGTCCATTGTTGTTTGTCTTTACGTTGGGTGTGAGTGTTCTTATGTGTACTCTTGAGGGTGGTAATGTGTGATTGTGACTGTGTGTGCCTGTTTTTTTGTGTCAGGTTAGGTCTTGGGCTGCTCCCACTCCTGGATCAGTTTAGCCCCCCCCATCAAATGTGGGCCTATTTTCTCCCCACCGCTTTCCCTGCCGTTGGTTGGTGTCTCTGCCCGCCGGTGTACTTGTGGTTCTTGGGCTAGGAGCTTTGATGTATACTGGCTCACTCCTGGTGGCTGCTTGCCGGGGCCTGGACCCCTGGGCTCTGTCGGGCCTCTGCTTGGCGTGATGTATCCCAGGGTCTCAGGTCTTTGGGTCCATGGCTGGATCGGCTCGGGCGTAGACGGCTGCCGGCGGGGCCTGTGGGCTTGTCGCTGCAGCTCCCTGGGGCTTCTGCACTGTGGCTGCTGGGTGATTCCCCTGGGACTCTTCCCTGCTCTTCTCTCGGGGGGTTGCAGTAGTCCCGGCCATGGTTCTTCTGGGATTCCAGTGCTCTGGGGGGCATTTGGATGTCTGTGGCTCGAATCTCCTCCGTATCTGTCCCAGGTCCAGGGGGGGCGGGTCTGTGGCTCCTCACGCTCACTATTGCATATTTTTATGGAGAAACCTTGCATGCACATGCGCCCTCACACTCAGACCCACAGGTGTTTAGATTCAGGTGTTGACAGATGCACAAATGTTCTACAATGAGCCACATTTACCACTAAATATATCTTGCATTGATAAGTAACGTGCACTTTTTGGTAAAAAAAAGCTGGTAATATGAACGTTTCTGCAAGTGTAGAAGCAAGCAGAGTTTTATCTTGTATTGTATCCATTCTCCTTCTCTCCACTTTTCCTTTTTGCCCCACCTTTCTCTCTTTTGTGCTTCTTTTTTTTTCTTTTTCATCTCTGTCTCCGTGTCCGTAACAACTGAAATAATCCCAAAGCCGTATCTAATAATGTTTATTTTATAAATATCAAGCAGAGCTTTAAAGCGTCAGCTGTAATGCTCCACTTGTGAAAGTAAATCTGTTGGGCTTTTTCTTGGCACTTAGACAACAATTCTGAGCGCTACTCAGCCGGACACGGTTAAAAATTTTTTTATATAAAATAAAAATTCTGAAACTAATGCTTCATTTTTGCTTCTGCAAATTTCTCATAATACGCATTGGTTTCTAATGCTACACATCCACACTGAACTGTGATATTACTGCATTGTTATTTTATTAATTATTTGTGTTTTCTTTTTACGTAATAGTTTAGTTGGATGTTACTATCATAGTTAAAGAGTACATTGACAGAAGTATTTTAAGTGAAAGTTGAAGTGTTATATTGATGAGCAAGTCAGTGGCGAGGGGTAAAATGTGCAACCCATATTCAGAGGTTTCAGTTCTTGACGCAGCCCATCGCGGGTTCTACTCCTGGCCCAGGCGGCCTTTGCTGCATGTTTTTCCCCTCTCTCTATCCCTTTCCTATCAGCTTGCAGTCAATGACATAAGAAAAATAAAAGGTCACTAGGGCTGCAAATAAACACTAAAACATTTCATATTCAAAAATTCTTGTGTTTTGGATAGAAGTTGTTTGTGTTATTCTGTATATGTGTGCACCCCTGGGGCGGATGGTGGTGTAGTAGAAGAGCATGAGGCCCATATGCGAAAGTCATATCTTCCTGCTGTGATCCTGCAGGCTGTCAGCAGTTCAATTCCCAAACTTGGGACCTTTGCTGCATGTCTTCCCTCCTTCACTCTGTGTCCATTTCCTGTCTGAGTACTGCAACTAACAGTGACCAGTACCACAAAAAAAGTAAAAGAAAAAAGAAGATAAAGGTGATTAATTTAATTGAAAATCACACAATATACTAGTTGTTGCACTACACATCATCCCCTGTCAAATCACTAAATAAATCCTTGTAGTATTCTAAATTACTTCTGCTGTAATGCTCCTCCTTGTTGTTATGGCCTCAGGAAGCAATTATGGTCCAGTGGTTACATCTGGGCCACTTTTCACCTCTTTACCTTTAAACAAAACCAGTGCACTAACTGTTCAAGAACTGTCAGAATTCTATTCTATGGGCAAAAAATACACAAACAGAGGTGCACAGTGGCGAGACCAGGTCTTTAATGAGATAACCCCAGCAGCTACCACCTCCAGTTCACCTTGGCAGTGTCAGGCATTGGAAAAATCAGCTGGGAGAATCCTTCTTCATAAGTAATAGTAAATCTGATGCCAGGCCACATTCAAGTGGAATATGTCCAAACCCCCTGGTTAGGAAGACATCCTAACCAAATGCCCAATCCACCTTTCAATGTGGAGGAGCAGTGACTATTCCAGGTTCTTCCCAAACAACATAGCTGGCTGTTCCTAAGGCTGAGTTCACCTGCTTCTATTTTCAATCTTGTTCCTTTTATCCTTTCCCACAGCCTGGGACCATAAGTGAGAGTCAGAACGCAGATGCAGTTGTAAAATAAATTCTTAGTCTTTTAGCTCAGCTCTCTGATAACAATGACCAACCAGTGCATCTGAATCAATCCGTTAGCTCATTTTTCCCCTGTGCATCCCTTGAAAGAGACCCAAACATGCTTTAACTTGCCTTAGTAAGCTACCAAACTACCTCAATCCGGAATATACTTTGTAAATGTCCTCTTCATACGTAGGATTCTTATTGTCCAAGTTCAACCGGGTTTAAAAGTCCCTACAGTTCCATATTTTCAAGAGAAATCACCCTGGATTTTACCAAAAGGGTCCTCTCTTTTTGAAACTGCAAGCAGTGACCTGAAAATGGTTGCAGGTATAAGCTAGAGGTGATTGGCTACAAGAAACAGTTTTATAATTTAGCTTGGCCTTTCTTTTCAAGCCAGAGAACATGCAAATGTGGGTACAGGCATATTTTTCCTACAGTGACCTTTTGTGGATTAATGACAGGTTCATAAGGCTCGAGAAGGTTAAAACTTTAATGCATCGTTAGTGTACGCTCTGCTACCTCCTCAACTGAGCCACAAAAAGGCAGCAGAAACGTAACTCTGAGCATAAAGGAAGATTCAATAATAGTTCATGATTCTAAGGAAATTCCTTCTTTATTTGGCTCATATTGTAAATTTGCGTATACAATGTGAATTTAGCCCCTATATAAATACATTAAAGTGTACTCACAGAAACAGGAAACAACAAATGGATATGCTGGGTGAATGTATCTCATTGTGTATAACTGTAATTTTGCCTAAGTACTGTGCATACATCAAGGTGCAAACATACACATGCACACACACATACACTCAAAACCACAGACAGTAAAATTCAGAAAATTGAACAATATGAAGAAAGTTAGGCACATGTGGACAGCATACGCTCGGATGTGTATGCTGCACACAGCAGAACACAATCTTTCAATTGCACTTCAGTTGATTCAACAAAAAAAGGAGAGTCAAGGAAAGGGGGGACTTATGAATTCTTCATGCTCCTCATGGAGGCGAGACAAGTATGGGTGAGAGAGAGCTTTTAAAAACCCATAGATGAAGACGACAGGAGACAGTCTTAAGAGCTGAAATATGCATGAGATGATGAAAAATGAGCACAGTTACATCAAGTTGAGCTTTTATCTAAGAGTATAAGTTATTTCCAAGTCCATGTAGCTAACATTCATCCAACTTGACTCCAGAGGCTGATGCTTATAAAGGCAGATGCCCTCTTCTTCTTTGTAAATGTGAAGATTTGGAAGGAGACCGCATGCATGTTTGTTGCTATGACATTAAAGAAAAAAGTAAACAGAAAAGGTCCAAGTCTGGATGCAGTACTGTTTTTAGTACCCCCAGTTCTATTGAATTGGAAAATATCTGACTACATTTACTTTTCTTACTTTAGTACTGAGTTGTATTTTCATGTGCTTGTACTTAAATATGTTTTATGGTTTCAGTTACATTGTTACAAGTAAATGCCCCCACTCACACTGGCCTATACAGTGCCTATCAAAATTATTCACCCCCCTTGGCTTTTTATCTATTTTGTTACATTCCAGCCTGTAACTGAAATATTTGTATTCTTATTTTACAAGATGGATCTACATAAAATAGTCTAAGTTGATTAAACAAAATGAGAAAAGAATATATAAAAAAACTTAAATAAAACACTGGGATTTTTCCCCATTCCTCAAGGCAAAACTCCTCCAGCTTTTTAATGTTCGGTGGTTATTGCTTGTGAACAGTGGTCTTCAGGTTTAACCACAAATTCTCAATTGGATTGAGGTCTGGACTTTGACTAGGCCATTCCAACACCAATGTTTCCCCTAAACCACTCAAATGTTGCTTCAGCAGTATCCTTTGGGTCATTGTCCTGCTGGAAGGTGGACCTCCATCCCAGTCTAAGATCACAGGCAGATTGACACAGGTTTTGCTCCAAAAAATCTCTGTATTTAGCACTATCCATTTTCCCTTGGCTTAGACCAGTTTCCCAGTCCCTGCTGCTGAAAAACATTCCCACAGCACAATGCTGTCACCACCATGTTTTACTGTGGGGATGGTGTTCTTGGGATGTTTTGGGTTTGTGCCAGACATAGAATTTTACTTGGTGGACGGATAGTTCAACATTACTCTCATCTGACCAGAGCACCTTCCTCCATTCATGTGGGAAGTCACCCACATGTCTTTAGGTAAACTCAAAATGTGCCTTCTTATTTTTAACACTAAGTAATGGCTTTTATTTGGCCGCTATTCCATAAAGCCCAGCTCTATAGAGTGTACAGCTTATGGAAAATACTCCAGTCTCTGCTGTGGAACTCTGCAAGTCCTTCAGGGTTACCTTTGGTCTCTGTGGTGCCTCTCTGATTAATGCCCTCCTTGACGGATCTGTGAGTTTTGGTGGGCAGCCCTCTCTTGGCAGGTTTGTTGTGATACCATGTGCTTCCCATTTGAAGATGATAGATGTAATGGTGCTCAAATTTTGTTTGAGTATCTGATGGAGTGAAAAGAAGCTTTCAGAGCTTCCTCAAAACTCAAACAAATCTCAGGGTATTTACATCGCCACTGTGTGGATATATTTTATTTTTCAACTTAATTTTGAAACTGCCCGTAGTCAAATTGCAGACAAAATCTAAATCTAGGAGCAGTTCAGCGGCTTCTTCAGTGCGGTCTGCTACCCCGGCCTAACCCCTTCACCTACTCTGGTGGAGCTGGGGCCTTTTCCAGCCTCTCTCCAGTGGAGTCTGAGTTACTCCCTGCACTTCATGAAGAAATCGGGTGGGGTTTAAAGAGTGAGCTCCAGCTGGCTTTGACGGAAAATTTAACATCTATTAAATCAGAGCTTTTATCTGTGAAAACAGAGCTATGTGCGAGCATAGCTGCCATCAACACCGATGTGAGCAAGTTCTATACCTAGACGTCATTTGCTTTTGCAATGGAAGTTGACCCAAGCCCCCTGTACCACACATTGGATTAATGAAGTTATGTCACTTCTGAAAACAGAGAAAATTAGATATTGGAGATGTGGCTCATTAAAACGATTTAATAAAAAATGGCAAGGTTTTTTGGATTTTTTTTTTTTTTTTTTTACATCAACTTGCAGCTGGTCCGGCACCATCCTTGTTCCCATCCCAAACCCTCCTCCCATGTTCTTTTTAGTTTTACTATATATTACTAAGTTTCCTTGGTAAAATTTGAATGACCAGGATCTCTTAACAAAGCATATACAATTCTGTGTCCTGTAAACTTTATTTTCATCTTCTGCTTCTTCCTAATAAAAATATTAAACAAAAAAAAAAAAAAGGATTTGATGGTGCTCCGTGGGAACATCAATGGTTTGGATATGTTTCTGACTTTGGACAGCTCCTTGGTCATCATGGTGTGTTGCCTCCAGCTAAGGGGTGTTGCAGCCTCTGGGGCCTTTCAGAAAAGGTGTGTTTATACTGTCAGATCATGTGACACTTCGATTGTGAACAGGTAAACTTCATTTGAATATTTATGTGAAATTTGTAGGTAATTTGTTCCACCAAATTTTAGGGGCTTCAAAGAAAATGAGGGTGGATACATATGCAATTCTAATTTTCAGTTTTTCTTCTTTTTACTCTTTCTTCTATTTTATATACAGCATATTTTCCCGCTTCATTTAAGAACTTAGACTATTTTATGTAGATCCATCACATTTAATAGAATAAAAAAAATCACTTAAATTACAGACTGTAATATAACAAAATAGCCAAAAAAGACAAGGGTTGTGAATACGTTTGTAAGACAGTGTATAGACTCTGAGAACCCAGTGAGTGAGAGGCATTTACTTAGACGGAAGCCTCCTTCCCTCAGTTAAAACACTGAAGATGAACCAAGAATGGATTTTTTTAGCATATCAGTGACCCTAAACATAGCTAAGGCGCCAAAAAAGGAAGCGCATTAAAGTTAAGGAGGGCAATAGCTAGTCTCCAAACTTCTTGCCGAGAAACATCAATTATTTACACCTTATCTGGAGGGGGGCTTGGGCTAAGCTGCTGCTGCCAACAACTTAGTGTTCTCCTTCTATAAATGATCCACTGTGCACGGCTTTCAGTGTTTAACCCTGTCTCTCTACTAGACATAACTACTGGCCGAGCTTTTACTGTAACTAACTATATGTGCTCGCTTTCATACTCTAGACTTGAAAACTGGCTCAGAGTTCAGCTGCTTAGCTGTGTTTCTCTCCTAGATGGAGCCACTGAAGGAGCTACTACTGCCTTCAATGTTTTACTTTTCTTTCACATAGAAAGTATTCCTCGTGCTTCTGTGTTATTTTACGTATGTACTTGAGTTGGATTCATACAGATTTCAAGTCAGTACATCCATTCCAATTGATCCTAGTTAACAAACAATGCAGTCCAATTCAGTTTATTATTCAAATTGGTAAAACGTTTTTCTATCTAAGGAAACCCAGCAGAATGCATCAAGTCAGTGACTTGCAGCATTCACTCCTCCTGGATGAGCATGTAGAGACAGTGGAAAGGAAAATTCTCCTTTAGTAGGAAGAAACCTCCAGCAGAACCAGAACCCAGCTCATTGTGAGCGGCCATCTACCACGACCGACTGGGGCTTTGACAGAACAGAACACAGACACAAAATAACACAGAAGCACTGATCCAGGAGTACTTTCTATGTAAAAGAAAAGTTAAACATTAAAGGCAATAGTAGCTCGTTTAGTGGCTTCATCTAGGAGAGAAAGTCAGCTGAGCAGCCAAACTCTGAGCCAGTTTTCAAGTCTGGAGTATGAAAGAGAGCACAAACAGTTAGTTACAGTAGAAGCTCGGCCAGTAGCTAAGTCTAGGAGAGACAGGGTTAAACACTGAAAGATAGGGCCAATTGGATCATCTGTAGAAGGTGAGCATTAAGTTGTTGGCAGCAGGAGCTCAGCCGATGCCCCTCTCTATGTGATACGGCTAAACAGAACGCCAGGCAAGATGTAGCTTCTATTGCCCCTTTTCCACTGGCTCGTTTTAGGCGGCGCATGGCACTCGGTTTCCCTCTACTAGGTATGGTACCTGTTGTGTTTCCACTGACCCACTGGTGACGGAAGCCCCATCTCCAGCTGTCAGTGTAGTGCGCTGTTATTAACATTAGTTTGTCATTGTCACAATAAAGTGATCTGCGTGAAATGAGGAAAATAAATAATCAAATAGAAAAGATAAATTAAATAAACTAAAAACTAATAATGTTTGTATTATTGTATTTGCAAGAATGTCTTATATGTTTTTTTCATTTATTAAATAATCCACTAGGATAATTATCTGGAAACAGCTGACTTTATGTGTAATCAGCTGGTTTAGGATGTTATTAAATACAGTGCTCCCTACCTGCCTGTAATTCAGAAAGCTGCTTTAATTGCTCTGGTCAGTGTGGTCCTTAATATTGTTGTAGTCGCTTTTGAGTTTCATTAACTTTTCCCTGCACTACCTCAGTGAAAACCTTCTCCCATGTCCAATCAGTGAGCAGCAGTCTGTTCACGTCACATGCAGTCCTGACTCAGCCCCGATTGTACCTGCTCAGGAGCAGGGACCAAAAAACTAGGTACCGGTATAGAAAAAATAGCAACAGAAACACTCGCAAAGCGAGTGGAGTAGGGCCAAATCGAGCCAGTGGAAAAGGGGCAAACAAAGATATAAGGAGTTTTCTTAGAGTGGAATAGACCAAACACACTCCTCATTACGGGGAAAACCTGGTGACAAACAAGAAATATCTGTCTTCAGCTCTTTTCAGCAAAGATATCTACATTCAGTTCTAAGTCATGTTTTGCCTGAATTCATAAACTTGTTTCACCCAATAAAATGCATATTGATTTTTAAAATGTTAGGGTTGATATGTCGTCTTCCTTCATTAAAATGTGTCTGCCATAAAATAAAAGATAGTGCTTGTTTTTGTTTGAACATGAATAAACTTACACAATTAGCAGCTGGTCAAACAACTGTTTCCCAGACTATACTGACCATGGAGATAACAATGACAAGACAGCCCTGGTGACAATATTCAGGTCACAAATACTGCCTCATTTAATCAGACAGAAGTTCGGTCTGACAATTAGGCAGGAGTCGCTAAGAACTGTGTGGACAACATCCTAGGCTTTTAGCAGCTTTGTAAGCCAGATGCTGGGCAATAGTACTATCAAAACATCTTCTAAGACCCTTGCAAAGATAAAATGTGAAAGGATAGACTTTTGCATTTATGAAAACAGTGAAAACTTACCAGTTTCCATTCTCTGCTTCCTTCAGAAACTGGACCATGTCACTGGTTCCCAGAGAGAGATCCTTTGCTTCACAAGATGCGTATGTCAGCTGCACCCGGTAACGGCTGCTGTCACCCTGCAGGAAGATATGATTAAAATTACATTAAAACAGTGAAACTGCATTTCAAACAGGAATGAAACATTTCTGATTTTTTAACAGGTTGTTGCAGGAGCCATGTCTGCATTATAAAAACACCACCAATACTTCATTTTCCTTTAGGGGTCTAACAGTTACATCTACAGCTAAAATTTATAATTTCTCTCTACTGATAAACACAAAGGTTTTAATCGGGCTTTCATTGCAACAATGCGACTAAATTCTTTAAGAGTGTGGCCCAGTATATCATTCATAGCATCAGAAGAACTGTACTGACTTAGAAAAGGCTAAAACTAGAGATAGATGCAGGTAAAATCCCCCTGACCCTATTCATTCCTCCCTCATTTCCTAAATATCAAGTGGTCCGTGCCTGCTGCGAGGAAGACATAAGTCTAGGGGAACTAATTAAGCTGTAGTGGGTTTCGAAAAGATGAGGAGAAACTGAAGATTAATGGTGACTGACTGTTAAAATGTGATGATTTATGCAAACACTATCTTGTTTTAACTGGTCCAGTAGGAGCCAATCTGAGCTACAATTTTTCACAAAGTTTAATTTGGAGTAAAATATTTTCACTTTGTACCTGTTTAAGTGTCACCCCACTACAAAGAATATTGAGCTAAGCAAGTCATGTGTGGTTTAACCTTGTTTAAAAGCCACGTACATTCTTATTTTTGCCTTCATCCTCAGAAGAGTTCGAGGATTCCTCTCCACTGGAGGGAATTGTCTCAAAGTCCTCTGTGTCCATGGAGAGGAGACGTCTCTGGGTCCAACCTAAAGATGCACGCACCAACAGACATTACTACTTTTAAAACAGATTTACAAACAAGTGTTACTACCGAATGAGGATACTGCTTAAATAAAGTAGCATTGCTTTGCATTTAAAGGGAGCATTTAGATTTCTCAGAAGAGGGGTTATGTTAGATAGTTATCAGTAGTTGATAGCGTACCTGCTGTTGGAGAATAATCGAAGTGAATCAATACACTCACAACCTAAAGGGCAGGCTCACAGCTAGTCAGACTGCTGCCCACGTTAAGACAAAGTTTAGCCAAATAGGAAAGCTCAAATCGATAAATGTTAGACCAGTGTGACCTGAAGCTGTTCTTGTGAACAAACAGCTTGTTTAAGATGCAGATATTGTTTTCAACTCAGTGGATCTAAGACTGCAATCACTCTGCAGACAAAAGTGAGGCACATCTGACTTTTGTTTTTACACATAGATGACCTAAGTCTGATTTTCCTATGACAGTTTAAACAGCACAAATTCGACCAGACACATATCTGAGGTTTTTCACAACCTCAGCCCGAAGGTTGCATTTTGATCCACCGTCCCTGAACTGTGGACAAAGTCATAATGTTTTACTGCAGAAGGCGGGAAGTGGTCAGATCAGATGTCAACAACGGACCAACCATCATAATTCTATCTACTCTGATTGCACAGAACAGCTTCTGAACCGATTTAGACACGCTGGCATGTGTAACATCCATATTCACAACGTGCTGCATGTGACGTCATGTCTTCGTCTGTGCATGCAGTGCACTGACTGTTCACACTGAAATCAGAGGTGGCTGCATTAATATCATAATCTAAACAACCGCGCAAATGAACTCTCTTTAACAAATAATGATATGGTGTGTTGTTTTTGTAATCTACAGATTAGATTTAACATTTTTTAGAACCTGATAAAGAAAAGATTGTGGCTTGATGGGTAAAATGCTGGAATTAAAGGGCGGTCTCTTTTTAGATGTTACAGAGTCTAGCTCATGCAATGTACACAGTTGTAAAACAAGAAACAGCAAATAGTGTCTAATGTAGTCACACCTGTGGGAATTCTAGAATGAGGCAGCACAGACAAGAAGCAGGATGCAACTGAACCCATCTGTAGAGTTGTTTTATAAAGCCAAAACCCTACTGATGATGTTGCCGGATGCTACACATATATCTGTAATTATTCATAAATATATGTGAGATGTGAAATTTGTTACATCTTCAGAATATTCAAAAAGGGTGCCAAACAATATACCAGGCAGATAGAAAAAGTAGAAAGCAACAAACCTCTTTAGTATTGATACTAACTTCTCATGATGACCCAGTGTTCAGCCCATTTCACACAATGAGATCAGAGGGACATTACATTTCAAACAAGGGAACAGACTGTATAATGTTTTATGCAACTAATTCCGAAATCTTAAATTTAACATAGAACAGAAATTCTGAAAGTTTTCAGGGCTAACGTACAACTGGCCTGGAGCAATTTGACTTTTTTTTCTTTTCGTTCTGCTCTCGGTGGAGGAGGACGCTTTTTCTCTGTCTCCCGCACCCTCCCGTATCTGCTCTGCTTTAGCTCAGAGTCTTGTCTTTCTTTTTTGGAGCCTCACTTTGCATATCTTCCAAATTCTGAGTTATGGATTTGGTCAGCTGGTCTCTCAATGCAATTGATCAAATTTTCTCGACGAGAAGACAGGGTGAAGGAAACCCTCTTGTCCAGATGGGAGATTTTTCTCCGGATACACGATGGACTCCTGGCAGAAGTGGAGGATTGTGTGTTTGTCGATAATGTCGAAGATGTGTACACAATTGGATGTTTGATATCAGGATTTCTGCTTTTTGGAGTCGGCGGTTACCTGGCATATCGAGAAATTTGAACGTCAGCAGCTGTTCTGGCCATTGTAGGCTGCCTGGCATGTATGATGGGATCTGCAGCGCGATCAACACTCAGACTGAGATGTTATGTGAGCTGAATCGCAGACTGGATGTGATCCTTACACAGGATCGCAGGCAGGTTGCGGTTCCTGGACTCAGGGGTGAAATGGGATAAATCTTGGAGAAAG
>JAHUTJ010001823.1:0-16275 GCA_036250325.1 Characodon lateralis
CTCTGCTCTTACTGGTGCAATGTGCAATCAATGAAGACTGGCTACCAGGCTGGTCCAATTTAGCCATGAAACCTCCCACACTAAAATGACAGGTGTTTCAGTTTCATTGTCCAACCCCTGTACAATATAAACAAGTTGATGAAAGAAACTTGAAAACCATGTCCGAAACAGTGATGCGACATTACCATGCAATATTATTTATGTTTTAGAATCAAGGATTATCTTGAAGAATCTGGAAGTGAAGTGAAGTTAGTCTCGGAACTAACTTAGGCAATAATTGGCACCTTTAAACAACCATTCACAATTCATGATCAGATTCATTCGTACTTAACTCAGTGCATATGATTGCGTGATTGTGTGACACTCTTGGATCCAGTTTGAAGAGTTATGTCTGTTTGCCAGCAAAGAGACATTAGCACGCTGTCTCTTCTATCCAGATCCTCTCGAGATCAGTGTAGAAGTGGTCAGTTCGTTGGAAAGTGCAGGTTTTTATACGGACAGTGACATCACGGGAAGTCCGCTGTCTGGCTGGAAGTAGGTTAATGTGATTTATTTTGAAAGTTCCAGAAAAGTTTGTACCGGACTTTCATGTTGTAATCCACGGCTGTGGGTCCCAACATGCCTATGGTCATGTCAAGTCTGTTCTGCCTCTGTTCATCCATGCCTGCATCTGCAACCATCTACCTGCCTGCCAGTTTGTGTTCTTTTGATTATTAAATCTTTTACTCACCACTGATGCTTCTTGTTCATCTGCATTCCGGGGTCCTCCGCTACACCGCACTTGACAGTAACATTGTGTGAGCTTCAGAACTCTGTCCTAGGATCTCTATTCTCCACCTCTTACCTTTTATCCCTTGGCAATTGTTTTTGTAAGTTTAACATTCATTTCCATTGCACCACTAAAGATACCCAGATCTACTTATCCAACAAACACAATTCTGTCCTCCCTCCTTTTTCCGTCACCTGCTGGACAGTAGAGGTCAGTCCCTAAGAGTTAAGATAAGTGTTTACCACTAGTTACAGAGACTCATCTTGGTATCCCTCTGCATTGAGAGTTTCTCTAATTATATCAAAGCCTTGTTTGTCCAGTCGGTGAGATGCTGCCCCACACCATCATACTTCCTCCATTATAAACCTTGTAGCACAGGCAGAAAGGATTCAGCAAGCTTTCATGGTTGCAATCCACCCAGCTCTGCTGCTCAGCCCACAAAAGCATTTCCTTTGAAATGCTGCACTTTTTAAGGGGAAATAAACAGGCTTTCTGACAGTACAAGACTTCCTGCTTAGAGGCATTGTTACAACAAAGAAATAACTGACCAAACATACATTTCCTTATTTTTATGCTAAATAATAGAATAGCAATAAAATTATCTTTTAATGCCCAACAGTACCCCACCTGTGATTAGACTGACTCCTGCATCTGACAACCTCTGAAGATGGCAGCCGGCAGAGTTGATGGAGCAGTTTGAGAGGGAAAACAGGAATGGTGCCAGCACAGCTCCCAGCAGAGCGCCTGTACTGCAGACATGCATGTCAGAGCACAGTCCTGTGTTCCCACATTCTGCCAGGGGGCCAGCGAAGTAGTCCAGTATCCACTGGGACAGGTGGTGGTCCACTCCTGACAGTCCTGGTTGGATGATATTGAAAGCACTGGAGAAATAAAAGAACACAAACATTATAGCAGTTTTGTAAAACCAAGTTAACCCTGTGTTGAACACTTTTTAAGGTAGTTTATATTAAAATAGTTGCATAAATGAAGGTCAAAAACAAAGTGCAGAGACATTCCATTTCAACCACATACAGGTACATCTCATTAAAAGTGGTATTAGAAAATAACCTTTATTCAAGTAATAAACATATGTCCATTTCCTCACATTTCTGTATTAAAATAGTTTTTTAATAGTCTGGTGTAATATTCTAATCTTAAATGTTGTTTTTTCATTGGCTGAAAACAAAAAAAATCATTACAATTGACCAGTGGCAGAGCAACCAACAGTCAGTAGCCTCTTATACAGAGTAGTAGACATATAATATAGGTTTGTTCCATGTTCAGACTCTTAACTCTGGTCTTCTAATCAGTAGTTTCTTTCATTCGATATCCCTTGCCTTGTAAACGTACATTGCACAACTGTTTTCAATGTGCGGCTTCCCATGTCGAGTAAAATTCTTATGATCTGCAAAGTGTGAAAACTGTTCGTGACAACCTTACACAAAACTTGTGGGATATGAAGGTGTTTTCCCAATTATTGACACCAAAATATTATTCAGTCATTAAATTTTACCACAGATGTCATGAACTTTAAGTAAATAAATAAGTTGTTTTCTAACTGGTACAATTTGAAAAAGGTTCAGGCAACATTTATTTATCTGCAAATTATTACAAATTATTCCACACATAGTTTCATTGTGGAATCTTGAGCAATGATGTTCCTGTACAATAAAATAATGTATCTGGACAAAACACGGGAAGCATGACGTTGTGGGCTAACTCAAAGCTGCGCTGGAGAACGTCCAGATAAAAGTGGCAGGATATGAGAGTCATTTAAGCCCCATCTGGTGCGAGGACTGTGCATGCAGCCTCACAGCTTTATTACATGTGGCATGAAAGGATTGCAGCACAAGGCTTTATTTAGACATCCTTGAAGATCCCTGAATTTGGACCTGCTGCAGAGTCAACATTTGACCCAGAGGGCATCAGGGGCAGCCACATGGATAGCTCACTCAGACAAGTAAACATCCAACAGTGCATCGAAGATTTCAGCTACTACTCTGTATTACATGTGTCAAAAACTCATTTTGAAATTTTGTTTAAATCTTACATTTCAGGTCATTCTCAACCTGACAATATGTTCATGTCACTCCTCCACCATATTTTTTGAACAGTAACTCTGAAGAAATGTGTCCAAAAAGGTGTCATATATCTGGGGCTGTTATAGAAAACTGTGGTACTGATTTAGTGCTGAGCACATCGTTTAAAAAAGTCTGGTTCTAATAAGCATCACAGTTGCTCTAGCTCCCTTTGTCAAAGTCACTAATGATGTCCCGATGGACTCGTAATTCTGTGAGCAGTGTTAGTTCTGCTTGAGCTGAGCTCAGCATTAAAGCTGTCTCATCATATTACTCCAGCAGATCAGGATGAGCCTTCTTCTTTACTCTTACCTGTCAAAAAGAAACTTTTTTAAAAAGTCCTCCTGCTGCTGTTGCTGCTGCTATGACTCCTTTATTTCACTGACACGGTATGAACCACTTGTGGGGGTATTAGTTAGTAGTTTGAGATACTTTGAATTATTGCTCCTGTGAACAATGCTCCCGATAGATAATTATTTCTTTAAAAAAAAAAAAAAAAAACAAGGGTGGCTGATTTTAAAGAACTAACATTTTGCACTATGTTGCAGTTAAACTATTGTAAATTAAGTAGAGATTGTTAATCTGAATGTAGCACAAACAGTATCAAGGTGCTTCCAGTGATCTCTGGTATCTGTTGAATATACATCAACCAACGATAGTGATAAATGTCTATCATGACATTTATCATGAGTTAAACGTTAATGGAACACTAAGCAAATCTCCACAACCTCGCAAAATAAGATGTCCTTTCCTGTACACCAGGAATGTCCGGATCCAATGGGGGATATCAAAATGTGATCTCAATCACTGCAGTTCTAATTAATTATGTCTGTATTCCTAAAACAATATTTTTTTGTAAACACATTCACAGTAAAATTGCGACCTTTGTTTGTGCAATTTCAATCTGAAATTACTCACAATAAGAAACACAAAGATGGCAATTAGAGAAGTTTATTGATAAAAGTTTCTATCTTTGGCGCTGAGAATGACATGAGCTTGAATGAACGTCTCAGGCTTATAATTAGATGAGTCTTCCCCGCAAAAGGGCCGAGGCAGAGGCCGAGGCTGGAATTAAACAAACTAGATGAGAGATTTGATAGACAGAGTTAGAGCTATGCAACAAGATGGGGAGGGGAGGACAAGGATGAGAAAGTAGAAAAAGGAAGGCCTGGATAGGCATAGCGAAAGGATGAGAAAGCAGAGAGGAAGAGTCAAGCCTGATAGGTCGTAGAGAGGGATGGATTGCCCCTGCTGAGGAGAGAGGGAGGTCAGAATGCTTTAGATACTAGACGGTTGATGGAACCGTGAAGGCCCTGAGAATCAGAGCTGAGAATGGAGAGGAAGGAAAATAATAGATTGTGCCGCGAAGGCATGAAAGGATGCTTGAATTGCCGCGGAGGCATTGAGAATGCTGTGTCATGCCACGGAGGCATCAAGAAATTAAAAAATTGCCACGGAGGCACTGAGAAAGATAGATTGATAGAGATGATATGACATGCCGTGAAGGCATCGAGAAATGAAGGAATTGCCGCAAAGGCAGTGAGAGTGATAGATTGATAAAGATAGAATGTCGTGCTGCGGAGGCATAGAGAAATGAATGCATTGCCGCGAAGGCAATGGGGATGATAGTATGAGCCACGAAGGCATGGAGAATGATGAAGAGTTAAGCAGAGAAGGCATGGAGAGTGAAGGAGAGGCCAGCGAGGGAGTAAGAGAGAGGAGAATTGAGCCTATAAGAAGGAAAATGATGAAGATAAATGAGGATGGTGAAGTGACTGTACCTAATAAGAAGAAGAATGAAATGAAGGCTAGGGAAAGAAAGAGCGGTTAACTGCAGCTGACTGATGCTGAGAGAAGGGGACCTAAAGACACGAGAATAAGGGAGACGATGTTAGGAAAGACGATCTCATCTATGAGGATAAGCTGAATCGTGAAGGCCAACCACCACCAGATAATGCAGGAAGTTCTTACCTGAGAACTGAGAGATCCTTGAGCATTTAAAACAGTGTGGAAATCTGGACGGACGCAGGGTGAGAAAGGGGAAGAAGAACAGCGGCTGAACTGCTTGAGGGATGCCGATGAGAGTCCTTGGGCAGCTGCAGAAGTGGCTGCTCTTATTCTAAATGAATGGCCTGGAAAGTGACTGGGGCAGGTTGCATTGGGATAAGGTTTGCCTGAAATTTTTGAGAATCCAGGAAGCAGATATGGGGGCTCTTTCTGGAGTGAGGAATAGGAGTGGGCTGATGTTGGCTATGGGGCAGAGACTGCAGAAGACCTGGAATTTGGAGTGAGATAGAGCATCGGCAACTGAGTTAGAATAACTTGGAACATGAAGGGCACATAAAATTAAATTATTGGTGACGGCTTGCCAAGTAATGTTGGCGAAGGTAGGGCATGATGGCTTTAGAAGACAAGCAGCCTATTGTTTATAGCTTCAAACATTACTATGTTATCGCATAAAGCTGCGATACATTTTCTTTTCCAAAGGGGACCCAAATGCAACAGGTTATGGTGATAGGAACGATTTCATAAAATGCTGAGGATTCTAATTGGGAAAAGGAGGCGGGCCACATACCGGCGAACTATTCGCCCTGAAAGAACCCTCCAAAACCCACAGATGGAGCTACGTCCCTGAAAATGACCTTACTAATATTATCTGTTGATAAATTATTTCGTAATAGTTTGTTATTCTGCTGCGGCAGTAATGCAGTTAATGCTTGTATTTTGAAAACGCTTAGTCCGGGAAGGTGCTGTAAATCGATTGTCGCAATCTGAGCAGAGCAGTGCCGACCCAGTGTGCAGAGAGAAAATGTGCTCCACAATTATGATGGGAATAGATATAGTTAAGATGCATATCGAAACAGTAAATGGATCCTTAGCGCCTGGTTGATAAGGGAACAAGGTTGGTATAAATGTTCGAATACGTAAATGAATATTTAGATATTTTACGGACCAAACTGGTTGCTGTTAAATGTAGCAGTTTTGTTTTCTTCCTTTCCCTGGTAGAGGGTGCTAATATTCTTTGGCAAGTTAGTCACGCTTATGCGCAATATGAAGGTTTACTAGTTTCATTATTATAGCTATGTAAACTTACAGACAGTTGAAATAATATGCATTTTATTTTATGGTACAGGGAAAATATAGAAGGCGATGGTTACATGTTTAATGAATATACATGGTAAACAGGGTAAAAGCACTCATGGCAAAGACTGACAAGGGTAAAAGGGGTTGTAATAATTTAAGGTAAATAATTCATTTATGGTAAATTAATAAGGCAAAACGGTTAAAAGCAGCATATTATTTGAGTTACTAAAGGTATTTACGTTCTGTATATTTTTAGCTCTTATGATGTGTTCACATGCAAGGCTCTGTCAACATAAGAATTGTGAACCACCTGTTTCAGAGACCATCTTTTCAACCGGGACTATAGACCATAAAAACTGAAGCGAGTCAGCCAAGAGAATGACATCGCCGTAAAAGAAGGATATACCATTCCAGTTCGTTAGGAGACTGGAGTGGAAAGCCAGCATTTTGAGTTTGGCCGGGCAGGAGTGCTGGAAGAAAGGAGGAGAAGAACAAAGACCGCTCTGATGGCCGTCTGAGCCACAGGAATCAGGAGGTGGCTTACATCATGATAAAATTTCAGTGGCGAGAATAGACCAGTCTAGGCAGACTCCTGATTGAGCGAGGGTGGATGCAGCTTTGGCGGAGAAGGATTTGTGATACTGATAGAAAAATCGAGCAGCCATGTTTGAGATGTAGGTCAACAATGAGGGACGGATAGGTATTGAGTTTATTCTATAATCAGTTAACTGAGCAGAAGCCATCTCTGAAATGTTTAAAGGTGGCCACAAGCTCGCCAGAAGGGAAATTCTTAGTAAGGTGGGGATCAGATGATTTAAACACAGCAGTAAACTTCAGGAGATGGTAAAATGAGAGAAACCAGATTAATGAGCTGTCACTTCAGGATTTTGGAGCAGAGCCTAAGTGAGATGTCAGAATGCATGGGAGTATATGATCTACCTGAACATAAAAGAGGAGTGGGAAACACAGCATGCTTGAAGGGCATATGAATGAGGAAACAGTAGAGAGAATGAAGTGATAAATCTCACCCTTAGAGAAAAGCGGATGGTGAACGTCAGTGGGAGGGGCCGAGGAGCAGGTTGAACATCAGCAGAGCGGAGAAAAGGAAGTGCTGACGTGGCAGAATTGGAGGCGAACTCCCGGAGAAGCTGAGTAAGAGATGATATGGAGCGCTGGAGACAATCCATGGACGATTTGAATGATGCAGGGAAGATTGTGGGATGGCCAGATTAGAAGAAGTCATCGAAGTCTGAGGTGTGGGAGGAAGATCGGAGGATCTTTCTATTGAACTGTTAAAATGATTATGTTAATCATATGATTAGATTAGACAGATCTTTAAGGTTAAAGTTGTTGTTGGCTTATATGTGGAATTATGAAAAATTAAAATGGGATTTGCAAAAATAAAATTATATTGAATTTGGAAAAAATACAAATAATTTCATTATTTAGGTTTAGGCATCTCATGCAGGGCAGATCAGAACTGCATTCAATTTATTTTGTTTATTCTTGTGTGTAAAGTAAGGCCCCTTTATTTGCTAAGGCATGAAAACTAATTCAGTTGGTTAAGTTCAATTAATATTATTCTTATGAAGTAAGAGTTCTGTTTGCATGTTACTGTCGGAAATTAAAGTGACTTATAATCACAACTAAACAGTTGTAGAAATAATGCGTTACTTGTTTAGTTTGTGAGTTTTAGCAAATTTAATCAATGGGATTTGTGTATCCCTAGTTGTTATAGGCCTTCACCCTTATCCAGAAATCGAATTCAGACTTTTGGATATAAGCTTTGAGAACCCTTGTCTTAGATCGATATTGTAACCCTAATTTGTGCATTTACATACCCAGCCATGCCACAACAAAATAAAAGATTACAGTATGGTGCTAATAAACATATCAGGGTAATTAGCATGAAAAAACCTCAGAGGTTTACTGAGATTATAGTCAAACACTTGTGCCAGAAATCCTCTAAGATTGTGATGGTAAATTTATAAGATGCACATCTGGATGTTTTCCAAGTGCAAGTTCAACATTCGGCCTCTTCCTGTATCAGAACGACATCTCCCAGGTACAGACTCGCCATGAATGACTTGAACAGGATCCGCAAAACACACCTTAGACAGTGAGGAAGAAGCAGCAACATGGCTGCGTCAGGTCTGCACCCTGGAGATGTTGTTCTAAAACAGGAAAAGAGCCTGGCTTTACCGCTTACATGATTATATAAATAGGAAGTAATCAATCTGATTATGCTTGGAGGAGGGCTGGGACAAAATAAGTTTATGTGCATAACTATGCTTTGTTCATCACCGGTTTTTTTTTGTTTTTTTTGTTTTGGTTCTTTATTATTATTTCTGACATGTTCATTAAATTGAACTGAACCAAACCTTGAAGTTTTGTCGCAAATGTTTTTTCTGATAGATCAAACTGTTCTTTATCTTACAAATTTCTAATGTTACAATCTCAAAGGATATTCTAGTTTTAATATAGTTGCTTTTCTAGCAAATTTACAATTTTCAACATCAGAGAATATCCAACCTTTTTCTTGTAAATATGTGAAATTAATCTAGAAATTTCTGAGTTTTTTTTTTTTTTTTTAAGAGCAAGATTGACAGTGATAATTTTTTTAACCTTTTTTTCCTCGTCTACAGAAATATTGGAAAGCTAAACTGTGGCTTTACATGACCACTTTTTGAGGCTTAAATGTAACATACCTCCCAAGAAGCGGGATGGCCCTGAAATTAAATGTTCACGTGAAACTGAACTAAAGTGCTGATACATCATGAACCGAGTGAATGACAGGTTGTTGATGAGAAAAAGAATCTGTTTAATTGTTTAATGTATGACATTAATATTGCATTTGTGTTTGGTTTTCACTCTCGTTAACATTGATTACACTGGTTTGCAGTGAGTCAAATACTAAAATTAGAATCAGGTGTCTATTCATTTTGATCAGCATTGCATCGTTACTGGCAGATAACATAATTATGTAAAGTTTCTTAATAATAGTTTCTTTTAAACTCACATAGCTGTGACTTTTGTAGGTTGCATCTATTAGTTCTACCTTCTTTTTTATCTTTTTGTGAATATTCCAGCTTGGATAAGAGTTGGAGTTTAATTTAAAAAGACCCTAAATATTCTTTGACCATTGACATTTTCCTCTCATTAACATATTTACTCTCCCACTTCAGACATGTTTGCTCTGTATTGTTCCAAAAACAGTTGCATCATCTATGCACAGACAAAAGGCAGGCCGTCCTCAACCTCAGTGCATTTGTGCAAACCAAAGTAGGTCAGAAAGCAGTACGCCAAGCAGATATTTCTGTCTCATACAAAGAATTAATTAATTTTCTTACATAATAATTTCAGACTAAGGCGAACCAGTTTTATTTCTGGACAGGCCTACACTGCTTCTTGATGTTGCATGAATAGTGAACCAGACCGGAGCTACTGTTAAAAAAGTCAAATAAAAGCAGAGGTCTTTTCTCCCTCTGTAGTACAGTGTTTACAAGAAGGCTGTCTTCAGCTGGGGAGTGGAGATGTGTTTGTTTTAACACCGCTCCAAAGAATATAAGCAGAGATGCAATCTCCATTCCCCATCTGATCTAGCTAGGTAGAGCAGCGCCGTTGGCAGGCGAAGACTCTTTTGGACCAAATCGAGTTGAGGTATTTGCCTCTCAGGCATGTGAAGCGAGGTGGTGAGTGCAGCTGTGTGAGCAGCTCTAGCAATCAAGCCTTTTCTTCGGCAGTATGAGCACATTGCCAATCAGAAAAACATAAGGCAATCATTAAATGTGATTTATTGTGAAGCATTTACACACTGGACTGGAGATTCTTTCATAAGATAGAGCAAGTAGATGTGTAACCTGAAAATGGTTTATGACATTAGCAAAACAACAGGACACTAGGGTTAGAGTTAGAAACTCCAACTTTTTGATCAGTTTTCATTGAGAAAAACAAGGAAAGAAAAGGTAAAAATTGTATTTTCAATAGAACATTTCAGCAGCATCACATCAAACACTTGACTTCAGTAAGGGATAAGTTCGAGGGAAAAAAATGCCAAAATCTAATTATTATGAAGGTTAAAAAAAACAACAGCAATGAGTCAATTATGTTAAAGTTAAAATCTAAAACTATTTTAATTCAGCAGTAGTTCAAATCAAGGCAAACACAGACCAGTGTTTGATGTCAGAAAAAAGCAATAACTATGACCTCAGTGTGTTATTTTTGTAATGGCTAATTAGAGGGGGGTTGCTTCCAATTAGCTCCTAATGTCACTTGCAGAGACCATTGCCTTGTTTCCGTGCATATAGAGTTATCCCTCAGTGAACCCCCTTTCACTGACACCGTGCACAAATAACTGATACCAAACTTCCAATCAGCCTGTTTGTTATTGTCCTTGAAAACGAATACAACAACAATGAGACAGTCATTTATTCTGGGTTTTCCATCTCTGAATTTGTTACATAATGCACCGATCTCTCATGATTGCTTCTCAGAAAAATTAAAGAACTGCTTAAAATAATGTTATTGCTCAACAGAGAAATTACTTTGTCCATGCTTCTTGGTCTGATTTACCAATAGAATACTTCTTTCTTCTATCTGGTATGTTACTAAAAACTAAAATATTGTCAAAAATTGCTATGTTTATTTTCAGTTTAAGGTTCCTCATCACAACAGTGAGAGCCTTTAAAAAAAAAAAAAAAAAAAGTATTTTTGGCCCTCAAAAAGGAATTGTTTTACACCAAACTGGTTCTAGTTACAAACCCAGGGACTAGTGATTACTTTGTAAAAGTTCTTTCACCACTAACTGCACACTGGAAAACCAATCCTACAGTTGCACAACCTCTTTACTCCTCAAGAGTGAAGTACTACTTTCACCAAGAGTTGGAGGTTAGGTTTGTTAAAATGCTCCAAGACTCATGTTAAAATCTCACACTTTAGGTAACATAATGACATTTCCCTGTCTTGGCTTTCTGGCTTTTAAAAAACCAAACCAGTTCTTAACTGTGTTTTAAGGTTAAGAAAACAAAACTTAACCAAATGTTCAGGCAGACGACATGGAGGTTCTCCTGCAGAGGCACAGAGTTCTGGAGGCCAGCAGCGCTGATGCAAGAACCTAAACTGGTTGCAGTTGTTGCTTAGCAGCAGTACTTTCTATTTTCGCCACCGGAACTCTAGTATTGAAAAGTTGTGCTATCTTTGCACAATGTATGTGTTTTCAGAGAAAAAGACGACTTTTGCTGCTGAGAGGTGGAATTATAAAGTATTCACAACCAATTAAAAGTTTGGGCGTGCCATGTTTAAAATTTATGATTTAGGTTTGCTTTTGTCATGTTTTTTTTCTCTTAAAGACATGACAGAATGGTTATTAGAAACAAAGTAGGTTATTTTCTGTACAAACCCATTAAAAATAACTTACTTAAGAACCTGTTAGGATTTGAGCAACGGAGGAACCCAGAATGCAGACTAGCAGGCAGCATGATGGTAAGTGATAAGGATTTGATGATTAAAAAACAAAAACTCACTCTCAGAAGAGGCAGGAACAAAACAATAAATGGGCTGGCAAGACAGACATGGCATGACCAAAAAAACAAGACATGAGCAAGATCTGAAAAATGTTTCCGCAAGAAATAAACAGAACGGAGGTGTATATATGGAACGTGAACCAGGTGAAGAAAGGAGCCAGATTAGCTTGGAGCAGGTGAACTGAATAAAGTTAATTGACAGGAGAACAAAACGTGGCTGGAGCAAAACAGAAACTCTTGACTCAAACTAATAGAAACTAGAAAAACATGAAACAATAGCATAATCAGATCCGAAAACCAAACTTGACAAAACATGAAGACGACAAAACTAAAGCATGACCAGAAACATGATTCAAAATCTAAGAATAATAATAATAATAATAAACAGAAGAACGATTCAAAACCTTAACTGTGAAAAACATATAAAGAAAAAACCCGAAACCAAAAACCAAACAACCCCAAATCATAACAGAACCAACTCAGGTTCAGCAGTAAAACCCCTTTGGCAGAAAAACCTGATCATTGAAATCAACTTAGTGAACACACAAATGTAGACTTCTAAATTAAAACAAGAGAAAACACTTATTATGATTGTGTACTCTGTACACAATCACAATGTATTAGCCTAAAAAATAAAAAATAACAACATTTAAGCAGGTATTAAATATACTTTTTATTAGGTCCATAAATCAGTATTAGAAATGTTGTTTTGTTAGTCTGATGTAATATTCTGATCTGAAATATTGTGTTTTCATTACCTTAAAGCAGAAAATCATAATAATTAACAGAAATAAAAGTTTGAAAACATCAGTCTGTGTAATTAAGCTAAATAATCTGTTTCACACAGTTATGGAGTTGCTGAAATGAATAAACATTTCCATAACATTGTAATGTATTGAATAGGTCGGTTTATGTTTTTCTGTGGTGCAGCAAGTGTAACACTTTCATGTTTTAGGGATTTCAGTAAATAAAATTATTTCGTTTACGATTTACTGTATGATTATCATCTTAGTATTCTCGAATATTTATCTAGAACAAAAATTCATGCTTAGTTACTGTTGTGGAAAAATGTTTCATATATCTTTGAATCTCATTGAGCCAAAAATTCCAGCAGGATTATACCCTCCTTTGCTCTTACCACATTGTGAAAACCATTCTGCATTGTGTCCAAATATTAATCTCCAACTGACCTATTTTGAGCATCATTGCTTTTTACACAAGGAAGATAAGAAAAATGAAGCTAACTCAAGTCAAAACACGCTTTTAATTCACAGATCAGAATTAATGTTGTTCTTTTTTAGGCTAAAGGAGAGTTGACACTTGTTTTTCCAGCAGAGAGTCGCAGGGGACTCAAGCCCCTTCCTACTGTATCTTGGACTGGTGACAAACACCTCGCAGTACGTCCATCAAAGTCATGTGAGTTTGTCTAGCAGTGTGCAAACCCTACATGGAAAGGACTGACCTAAACAGCAAGACAAATCCCAGATTCTTCCTGCTGTGAGACAATATTACTAACTGACGCAGTAGTATCCCACTTGGGATTTACATCTAGAACATTTATAAACAGACTTGGAGTTAGTGTCTATATTCAGCGTTTTTTGTCTTATTACATTTGCACTTCAAACACAACAAATCCAATACACTTTATTAAGACCTGCACAATTAAGAGCATTGGTATCAACAATGCTGCAGAAAAAAATGCTGAATTGTCAAAGTTTGTTGAAAGTGCAACAAAAGTTTAATTCTTTCCCGAAGTGAACTAGTCTCTGTCTGCTTGTGTCCGGATCCTTGTATCAGAGATCTGCTCTGCAGAAAAGATGTGCTGTCATAATCAGAGGCTGGTGCCCACATACAGTATAACATGACACAAATAGAGTCAGAGGGGTCAATGAACAGAGTCTCACAGACATATGGCTTTCTCTCTCGCATCCAGATCTTTTATGTGAGACAAGTTCAAATCTGGCTAGTCTTTCTGCCGAAACCTGTAAAACCTTTACTGGGTCAGTTGAAGCTACTGAATGCAAACATGCTGTTTAGCCCTTTGCTTGCTTCACATTACATTCATGTAATGTTTGCATATCAGTTTTCCATTTAATAAATTCTTGCTATTTTAATGGCTTGTAAAAATATTAATGTCACTGTTTTGTCATTACAGTTTATTTTATTTATTTGAAGAATATGTGTCATGATTCACACCTCTTTGTGTTTCTGTTAATTGCACCCACTTGTTTTCCACGTAGTTCTGTTCATCTGTTTTATCTATGTGTTTTCTGTTCCCTTATCGTCTGTTGTATCACCACTGCAGTCTCTGTTGTCATCCCCGGATTCCTTTAAATTAAAGTTATACATCCACTGTACGCTTGCATGTCCTGTTGCTGCTTGGGTCCTACACAAACACAAACCATGACAACGTGTTTCACCAACATAAAGCTGAAGATAATTTGAAGTTGAAGGAAAAGGATTAGGATTTTATATTAGTTTTAAAAATAAAATTCTATGCAAGTGTGGCATGGCTTTGTATTCAGCCCCCTTTATCCTGATTCGCCTAAATAAAATTCAGTTCTACCAACTGCCTTTAGAAGCCACCTAATCTGTAATCAGATTCCACGTGTGTAATTTAATCTCAGTATAAATCCAACTGTTCTGTAAAGGCCTCAGAGGTTTGTTAAAGAACGTTTGTGACAGCATCCCAAAGACTTAGGTTATAAAAGAGTTGGTTAAACAACAGTATCCCAAGCTTTTAACAGAGCTCTTATCAATCCATCAAGAAATGGAAAGGTATGGCACCACTACAAATCTACGAAGATATGGTCGTCCAACTAAACTGACAGGCCGGGCCAGGCGCTCCACAAATCGGACTGATATGGAAGAGTGGCAAAAAGAAATCCATTGCTGAAAGAAAATCATGAATCCGGTTTAAAGGTTGAAATAAACCATGTAGAGGACACAGCATGTCATGTTGGTTTTGTTTGAGAAGCTCGTGTAGGTAACAGTTAACACCAAGGAGATATTTGAACAGTTTATTAAAAAAATTTAGGACGCCAATGAGGAAGAGAGGTAACCTGTGATTATAAGAATAGGTATGGATTGGGTATGGTTCAGATGTGATGGAAATGGTGGGTATGATTAGCTTACTGCCAAAGAGATAATGGATTTTCAAGGAGAAATCAGCAGGTTATGGTGAGTGGTGCTTGTTGGTAATGATTTTCTTGTTCTTTCTTCCAGGTGGAGATGTGAGAGGTAGTGAACCGTTGGAGGATGGACAGGCAGGTGAGTAAAGGTGGATGGTTTTAGAGGAGTCCTGACAGCATGGACCAGAGGAGCAGCCAGGGGAACACCCAGAGGAGTAGTAAGGAGACTCACGGAAGGAGTCTTGAGGTGAGTTCTTCAACGAACTCTATGAGCAAGGAGGCAGGCCAATGGGATCCAGAAATAGAACATGAACTGAGAAACTGGTTTCATGGAAAAGAGACAACAGGAGGTAGGCATGGGACTTCAAAGATTGCAGGAACTAAGATATAGTAGGCCTGATTACCACTCATGGAGCAAAATCATCAGACACCTGGCTTGGGGAATCCACTCTTCCTTAAGCTCCTCCTGATTGGGCCTGATGAGCTCCAGCTATGGGGACACACCTACCAGTCACACCCTGCAATCAGAGGAGGTAGATACACACACACACACACACACACACACACCAACCTGCACACAGCGCTGTAGATATGACAAACATGTGGAGGTGGATGGTCCAATGGGACCAAAATTGTACTTTCTGGCTGACATGCAAAACACAATGTTTGGAGAAAAACATACACTGCACATGACCCTGAGCACACCATCTCCTTGATGAAACATGGTGGAGGTACCATCATGCTGTGGTGATGTTTTTCTGAAGCAGGGACAGAGAAGCTGTTGAGACGATTGGAGCCGTTGATCAATGGCAAGACTTATAAATTCATGATGATCTACTTCCATTTTAAAGCAGCTTTAATCATTTCACATATCCCCAAGTTTGTCACACGCCATGCAGGCCACACCGCAAGCACATATTAGTTCTCTGGCCAGAGGAGAGCTAAATGGGACTTTTTGTCTTATATGCAAATTGGTGCATGGGGTGGAATATTGACACTGCACATGATGCTGAATGTGGTGAAACACGGTGTTGGTTGCATCATGCTGTGGAGAATCAGTGGCAAGACCTGAAAACTACTGTTCACAGACGCTATTCATCCAGTCTGACTGAACTTGATAAATTCTGCAAAGATGCGTAAACCTGGTGGAGACATACCCCAAAGGGCTTGCAGCAGTAATGCAGCCAAAAACGGTTCCACTGCTTTGTGATGGTCTGTATCACAAAGTACCAATTAAAAAAAAATGTGGTTTGTGGCTGTAATGTGACAAAATTTATAACGGTTGGTGTATATAAATATTTTTGCAAAGTTATCTTAAGTAAAAGAAAAAGGAAAAGCACTGGTTTTGTTAAGAATGACTAACATTTCTGTGCACATATTTCTCATGGTGAATGAAAGAAACACCCGATTTGTGCACAAATGTGAACTCTGCATGTTGACCTGTCATCACTGTGGCCCCAGCTCACGGGTTCATAGTCACTGCTCTCATTCTCAGCAAGCTTTCAGCACCGCTGGTTTTATCTGTGACTCCAGCTCCGGTTCCAGCTCTGGCTCCAGCAATAGGATGTACAGGGGTTGGACAATGAAACTGAAACACCTGGTTTTAGACCACAATAATTTATTAGTATGGTGTAGGGCCTCCTTTTGCAGCCAATACAGCGTCAATTCGTCTTGGGAATGACATATACAAG
>JAHUTJ010001824.1:0-16270 GCA_036250325.1 Characodon lateralis
TGTGCACATAAATTTATATTATATTGTAGATATGTTTATACTGTTTAATTTGTATTGTATTGCACCAACTACGCCAAAACAAATTCCTTGTATGTCCAAAAACGTACTTGGCAATAAAGCTTTTCTGATTCTGAAAGTAGACATTATAGGGTCAGATGACCGTTTTTTTCTTCTGCGACAACCTATGTCAAACAAAGAAGTACTTCTTATGCTTGTTGAGAAAAATGGGGATTAAAGCAATCAAAACATGAGGGTATGCATCAAACTACACATTATTATTTCTGTTAGGATGGTACAATATTGTAAATTGAGAATTATTATTATTAACAATTGTTTATGCTGATTATCAATAACTAACAGTGATACCCGACGTAGTACAGTATGTCAGAACACTTCAAACTAAAGATTGCAGCGATTTTTAAAAATACAAAAAAATGAATAAAAACTCACCTTGTACCCCTTTATGTCCAAGTATGGCTCCAGAAAATCTGTTTTTCAGTGTTTCAAAGCCATTCCCCTTCACCCTCCACCTGCTTCCCATAAACAACTCGGATGCCTTACCCCTTAGATGTAGGGTTAAAAGTAAGGAACACAAGGCAAGGGTGAAAAGGGATTATGCTTAAGTCTACCAGCCATTCTTATCTGTGAAGGAGACAAGTGCTGATCAAGCTCACAGAGGAAATATGGCTGTTAAGTCATCAAGCAGTTCATTAGCACGTTGTTTAATTGGTGTCTAATTGATCGTGGATGTTTTGTAAAGCTGTGAAACTCAGGTTTCTTTGGCACCAGCAGCTTCTCAGAAGACTCACGGAGTCAGCAAAAGTTGATGCAAAGAGCAGACAGATACTGATCCACACACCTGCTAAAAACCAGTAAACAAAAAAGATTTACCTGTCTTAGATTTAGTTATTGTTTATGCAACTTCCAGATTTACTTTGGGCGTTAGAATGATTGATGAAAGTTTAACCTGATCTAACTATTTAGTTAGTATAAAGTGGAACAATGTGGACCTCTTAAGACTGTCCTGATCATTTTTTTACAGACCTTCTGAAGATCTTAAGTGCGGTTCGCTTATGGTCTGAATGCAAACCGACCCCGATCCGAACCAACTACAAAAAGTGTACGTCTCTTTGGACATAAAAGCCACCTTAGCCGGTAGCAAAGATGTGTGTTGTAAGGTAATCATACCTGATAAGCTGTGTGTTGCTTAGCAACGGTACTGGCTTGTTGTGGGACAGGCACGTAGTGAATCCATTCTGCTTCACAAGGATGAGTTAATGCAAACAACTGCTAACATTTAGTGAACAGGTACATTTATTTATTCTCCTATTTGCCACAAAAGTTCAAGTTGCAAGTTGGAAAACAAGTTCAATTCAGTAGTTGCTGCGCTTAGTGAACAATACACTGTAACTACCAAGCATCAATTCATTTTAGTAAAATGTTATTATGATAGACTAAAAACAACGTATTTCTCTCTGTTTAATTGGGTGAACCTCCAAAAAACATGCTAAAACATAGTTTTTGTAGAGTACCATGTATGTCATAAATAAGATACCTGATAAGGGTTTACAGTACTACTGCAGCCTTCACTATGCGTAATATACATGGCAGCCATACTTGATATTGAGCTTGGGGTGGCTTGGCGACTTCAGACTTTGGAAGGCCAGCAGTTACAGTGTAAATTAGCAGAAGCTAACTGCTCATTACTAATTGCTAATCACTAACTGCTAAGACCACAGCGGTGAAGCACAACAAAGATCAAAAATATTTACAAATTTTTTTTATACATTCAGTGTAGTATGTGTTGATGTTACAACCCCAATTCCAATGAAGTTGGGATGTTGTGTAAAACGTAGACATAAAAAAAACGAAAACAGTTGATTGCTACATCTACAAGTGCAAGTTAAAACTCTATCAGGCAAAGAGCTGCCTGTGTCTCTGGGCCCAGGCTCATCTTAGATGGACTGATGCAAAGTGGAAAAGTGTTCTGACGAGTCCATATTTGGAATTATTTTTAGAAGTCGTGAATGTCGTGTCCTCTGGGCCAAACAGGAAAAGGACTATCTGGATTGTTATCGGCACACAGTTAAAAAGCCAGCATCTGTGATGAAATAGTGCCCATGGCATGGATAACTTGCACGCCTGTGAAGGCACCATTAATGCTGAAAGGTATATACAGGTTTTGGAGCTACATATGCCACCATCCAAGCTACGTCTTTTCCAGGGATGTCTGCTTATTTCAGCAAGACAATGCCAAGCTGCATTCTTCACCTGTTACAACAACGTGGCTTCGTAGTAAGAGAGTGCGGGTACTAGACTGGCCTGCATGCAGTCCAGGCCTGTCTCCTATTGAAAATATGTGGAGCATCATGAAGCACAAAATATGACAATGGACACTCTGGACTGCTAAGCAACCGACGTTGTACATCAAGCAAGAATGGGAAAGAATTTCACCTTCAACAGTTAGTGTCCTCAGTTCCCTAACGCTTATTGAGTTTTATTAAAAGGAAAGATGATATCATATAGTGGTAAACATGCCCCTATCCCAGCTTTCTTGCTGTTGCAACAATCAAATTCAAAATGAGTAAATATTTGCAAAACAAATATTAAATTTATCAGTTTGAACATTAAATATCTTGTATTTCTTACTGTATTCATTTGCATATAGTTTGAACAGGATTTAAAAATCATTATATTTTGTTTTTATTTATGTTTTACACAATGTTCTGACATCATTGGAATTGTGATTGTATTTATTCACATAAACAAACACTATCCCACTAAACAGGTAAAACAAAAAATTGTGGAAGTTAATTGCTAACTGCTAAAATGACAGCCTCTCTATACATTACACACAAACTGAACAAATATAAAATAAAAATCAAAGTCCATACTTTGCTTCCACCATGATTATAAAAACACCGGGACAAAAATTCCTTTCAAATTGTATTTTAAGACACCCACCACAATGGTTGGCGTTGCGATGGCTACTCTATTTCTACTTCTGTTGTTATAGCAGTTGGCAAACAACTTTACGTTGCCTGATACTCTGACACTCATCATTTGGTAAAAACAATAAACCATCACGGGCAGGCACATTCAGTATGCAGTCTAGGATCTGGATCAGAGCCGTATCCATTTCTGCAGGTATCTGGCAGGCTTATTATCCCCAGAGCTTGTATCTCCTCCAACTGTTATGCCGATCTTGCGACTTGTAAATGGATCTGGCGCAGATCTGAATGCTGTTTGGGTAGTGTGGTCCAAAGACATTGCGAGATCAAGTTTAGATAATATATTGTGATAACACAGCCATTTTTTAAATCTGAAACATAAAAAAAAGAAAATTCACAGATAACCCATATCTCTGATCCTGAATTATAACTCTCTTTAGATGAGTTGCACCAATCCACTTGCCTTTCTTAATTAAATTTTTTTTAAATAATGAAAAAATTAAAAACATTTTTGGGGAAGTTGCACAAATCTACCATGAACATCCTCTGTGTGACAATCTCCTGTTTTCTCACCATGATCACTTGTAATGATTTTGGTTCTCACTGCCAAAGAAAACTGATGTGCGGCATGGGGGATGTTGTGAAAAGGGTCCACTTTATGACTCTCTTCTCAGTCTCTTAGTGGGTAGCCATGTCAGTGGCTATGTTAAGCCAAATTGGTATCTTATTCATATGTTCAGGGTTGTATAAAGATGTCAGATTTTTCAGTTTTTGAAAAGGTTCAGGAGCCATACATCCTCCTACTTCCATTTCAAAATCATGCATTATGTTATGTTGGTTTGGCAGATCAGATCCAAGTAGTGTGCATTGAAGTTTTGGAAGTCCTCAGGGTAATGCATACTTTTTCCCGGCATTGTATTCTTATATTTAACACTTAAAGTAATTATTATGTATGTACTTGATTCCCTCCTAAGAGCATGTAAATGCCAATATACTGTCCCTGCAAACCATTTGCTGCCAAACAGGAAGTAGTAGGAACTCCCAAAAGTATTGTTAAGTCCAGCCCACATTTCACAGTCTCAACAGTCCTGGCCTGAATGCATTTTGTATTTTTTCATGTAACTTCTGGTGTGAATACATGAATCATGGTGCTCATAAACCTCTTTTACAGAGGCTGGAGCATTGATGGGTTGTGAGGGCTTTCACGTCCTGCACTTTGCGTTTTAGCCTTTAATATGCAGCTTTCAATAAGGGAAAAATAACTGAATACAGCTATAAAATCTATTAATTTTAGTTTAAACTAACTTCGATTTGGGCCATTTTCAACAGTTTTAGACCCATACAAGTAAACACTGACCTGAGCCTGAAAGTCTTTATAAGTGAGTGGAGGGTAAAAAGACATGTATCCCTGCATCTTATTCTTGACATCTGCTTTTTTCTATTTTTGTGCTTGTGTTTTTTCATTTGGAGCGCTTTCCATCTTCCTCTGACATGTTGTGACGAGAGCTCACCTGTGAATAATTCATAAGGAGCAGCACGTACGATTACGCTGGTTAAAAAGTAATGAGGCGTAGCCATAATAAAAGCTTGTCTGGCATTGTTTTACCAAGTGTCTCTTGCGCTGCAATGCTATTGGTGGAGCCTCAGTTCACATGAAAGCACATCCTTGTCGCCCCTGACAGGGCGAGGCGTTAAGAGGGAGAAAACAAGAAAACACAAGCTTGGGCCGTGCAGCAGGTGTTTAAAACTCAGGCACCGCAGAGCCCCCATCCACACACCCCTCCTCAGCACAGGGGTGTGATCTAGCCTCGGCTATGAGCTGTCACTGGCGGCTTTTCATGTCTGAGCTTGGGAAAGATCAGTAGACTCCCCGTCTGAGCTTGGAGGCCTTTGATAATCGATGGAGCTTACAGTGGTGCTTTGTAACGACAGCAACTGTTCGCGGCCCAATCAAACCGTGCCGCTGTCCCCCCCGTTTGTTCCCAGGATTGTGCGGGCTATTTCCTGTTTGACTTAAAATGGGGCCTTGTGTTTTATGAGCACAAGCTTTGACAGTGAGGAGATGCATCAGAGTTGCAAAGCTTCTCTATTTATAGGGGTTTCACTACAACATGTGTGTTTTCAGCACAAATTGGCATTGTTTTTGTAGCAATCTGAGCAGATATACAGTTTTTACATAACCTGTACTTTTGCTCTGACATGCTATTACTTTGATGGTGATGAATTAGCTCATTCGTGACACCAACTGAAGGCTAATATTATGTTATTAGTCATTGGTCATCATCTGCCAGAAACATGTGAATTACAAGAGATCAAATGTTGCCATAAAATTTGTGTGTTTTATGTGTCAGAGGTTTTTGTTTCTAATATCCTAAAGGTTACACAGTGTAACAGCAATAATTGTACTTTATCAAATATGCTTGTCATAGACATTTACAAAACCTTGCATTGTAACTACAAAGCACAAGTTGTGATCCTGACTCTTTTTTTTTATGTTTAACCTGCTTGGAGTCCAAAAAGAGAAAGAAATGAAGAAATCCTCTTGAACACACTAACCATTTTGAGACTTCCCCAACCTCGACTGCCTGCCCCAGTCCTCGACTAAAACAGGAAATCAGAAAAGCATTCTTTAGGACCTTTTACATCATTAAGGAAAATTATTTCTTTACACCTTGGTCAAATATTTATCCTAAGTTGGAATGGAATTAAATATATAGAAATAAATATATCAACTAATTTTTTAATAAACGGACAAAGATGTAATTTGTTATTTGAAAAAAAAAAAAAGGTTCTCATTCGGTCTCTTGGCTATATTGCCAAATTGTCCAACCTTCCTGCATAGATCTGATTGGATTTAATCTCCCTTCAGTATTTTAATCTGTTTTATATTCATTGATGAAACTTTCAGTCATTCTGTCATAGTTCTAGTCATTATGGGTGACTTGGGTGGAGCTGCACATGCACACAGGCTGGCGCCATCCAAGATGGCTCAATGGACACACTTGATGCTCAGATGGATCTGCCGGAGCGCTGAGAGAAAGTGAAAACAGTACAGGCTTCAAATTTCTTTGAAGATGTTTAAAAACTGTTTGACTGAGTATCAGGCGGCTATTAGAAATCTGTTTAGATTATTTTGAACACGGATCCATTTTTCAGATTTCAGAGATAGACCAGAAGGTAAGGCCTTCGAGACAGCATTCATCTCAGATTGTTGAAGTAGGTTTTTAGTTCTGTATGTCCCTGGATTTTACATTTTGTTAACATCTCTTTTATGTTGTGTTCCAAACATGCTGTTTTCCAGCCTCTACTTAAGAAGGTCAATTTGGATCCTACTGTTCTCAAACTTTAGGCCGATTTCCAAACTGCTCTTTCTTTCTATACTTTCAGAGAAGGTGTTTTTTTCAGCAACAAGAGCACCTGCAACTTTAAGATGTTCATGAGAAGTTTCAGTCTGTCTTTAAGTCTTGTCACAGTTCTGAAACTACACTTCTCAGGGTGCGCAATGATCTATGTTTTACTGCTGATTCTGCCGATTCAGCTGTTTTCATTCTTCTTGATCTAACTGCTGCTTTTGACACATTAGATCATGCCATTTTAAAATCAAGGTTGTAGCAATCTGTTAGTATTAAAGGCACAGCCATAGATTGTTTTACATCCTATCCAATAGTTTTCTTTGTCCAGTTGGGACATTTTTTGTACTCTGTTGCTCCTCTTAAATATGGGGTAGCTCAAGGCTCCATTTTAGGTCATATTTTATTCCCTTTGTACCTGCTCCCTTTGGGGTCCGTTTCAAGAAACATATTTCAATCATTTATTCATCTTCTATACTGCTTTTCCATATGGGGGGGGCTGGTGTCCAGCAGTCTAAGGGGCGAGAGGCAGGGCACACCCTGGACAGGTCGCCAGTCCACCGTAGGGAAACACAGAGACATAAAGGACAAACAACCATGCACACACTCATTCACACCTAAGGGCAATTTAGAGAGAGCAATTAACCTAACAGAGTACCCGGGGAGAACCCACACATGCACGAGAAGAGCATGCACACTCCATGCAGAGTCGAACCCAGGACCTTCTTGCTGCAAGGCAACAGTGCTACCAACTGCGCCACCATGCAGCCCAATGTGTAATTAAATTTTTATGCAGATGACATTCAGGTTTATCTTCTGTTTGGCAGATCCCAGTCAGCGGTGAGGCTGCTGTTTTGCAGATGTAAGAGGATGGATGGAGCTGAACTTTCAGTATTTGAAGGAATAAAAAGACAGAGGTAATTTAATGAGGTATATCTGACCTGCTGACAGGATGCAGTACTGATGTTGGCTCTCTGGACTCTTCTGTGTGTCTGTTAGGAATCAAGACAGAAACACAATATTGTGACAGTTCACTCTACAGTTTATTCTCTACAGCAAGTATATTTTAACATTGTAAGATGCTCTGCTAAATAGTAACTTGTTATGCAGGAAACTTTTCAAGGACAGTCAATGTGATATTTGCAGAGATTGTGATAGCTAAGTAAAAATATTTATTTGAGAATGAATTAGACTTCATTTAGAATCTAACACAATAAACAATTATTGTTGAAAACTTCTATGTAAAATGCAAAACTCTACAATATACATAAACTGAACTAAACAACATAAACAATTTTAACGTCTAAGAATATCGTTTGTACTTTCACCCAATAGCATTTTGTTGTATTTAACTTTTAATTACTTCTGTTTATCTCACATTGGGTGAAACTGTATTAAAAAACTTCATCACGACTGCTTGACCTAATGAGACTAACTGGCTTAACACCAGAAACGACGTGCAGGAAACAAGATAAAAAGCATGATGATTTCCAAGATGCCTATAGAAATTTTGCTAAATTTCAACCCCCACCTTCTCCTAGCCTTAGGTATTCCCCACCTTCACTCTATTTTGGTCACACCAATTTATTATTCAGTAGCTGTGAATCTAATTAACAATGAAACATGCACAGATGGTGCTCTTGACCTCCCGTGAGTGCAGTGTGTGTACATATGCTGAAACAACTGACACATGTGTCTCTGTTTGCATGTGAATGCACGGTACTTGGATGTAGAGTCACTCAGTTTTACTTGAACACTGGCTTTGCATGGAGAGGGCATTTAAAAGTGATGTTGCACAAAAAATTTGTTTAAATTAGGATAAGTATTTTAAAAAGTAGCTTTAAATGTGGATAGGTTGTTAGATGCAGTCACTTCTACTATAAATGGAAAGTTACCTAATGTCAGGGATGCAATAACCATGAAGGCCAAATTGTTTGGTGCTGAGAGGTTTCATATTTCTTTAGGTTCCACCAGGACAGTCATATACCAGGGCCACAGTTTCATTATCTGCATGAAAGGGTGTGCACTTCTAGGTGAATTACAGTCATAGAGGTTGCTGTATGTAGAGAGTCAAAAACAAAAGTATATCATCATCTTAACTACAAGTGTACATACATGTGGTATGTTTTCAGTTTTTAAAGAGCCATTGTATTATCCAGTTGGTGAACTTTAGAAGCAAATATCAATCATGTGTGTTGCTGTTTTTTTTAAGTAATCTTCTTACACCATCCAAAGGTTTCTCCAGTGTCCACCTAAAACATTAATCCAAAGATGTAACACATGCAACCCTGAAAGACTGAAACTGGGGACTTTTACCTTATTGCACCAACTGGCTCCATTGTGCAACCCTCTATCTTGAAGAAACACCTTATTATGTGAGTGCATGAAGCCACGAAGGGAGCAAGAGTGGCCAATGCAAGCTGTTGAACTTCAGCAGGTCATCATGTAGGTCATCACCTCTATGCCTTGTGCACATGCTTGCCCCCTTCAACAATGTTTTCCTCTTCACTACCTTTCAAATTTCTATATGCTGAAATCCTTATAATGAAATTCTGAATTACTGCTACTATAGAACTCTTACTGTCTGGATTATCAGAAGCAATTTAAAAATTGTGTGTTTATGTTATGGTTTCCCTGATAATGTCATCAGGCTCTGGCAACCGTCATGTTCGGCGTGTATCACCATATTTATTCATTTATTTATTTGTTTATTTATTAATTCTTCGATTCATTTTGAACAAAACTAGGGTCCTAACTGTTGAGCAAGTATCAGAATTTAAAGTTAAATTAATTTACAGCCATGTGTTGTTTTGGGTTTTCAAGACTTGCATGTTTATGTATCTATATATAAGGTTGTTTTACATTTCTTCATGTGTGTACAGCATGTCAAATATGCATAGTGAATAAATAAAAGACACCTAGCTGTTCATTCAGCACTCTTTTCCATTAGAAAGACTTCCCTAATAAGCCATAACGCCTGCAAAACTGTGACATTTCTGCCGCCTGACCAGAGAGCCTCACACACAGTCATGTTCGTATGTTCTTGTCTGCCTCCTGTGCTTTATGATACCTGCCGCATAGGACAAACAGTACAATGGTTCGAATATTACGTGAGGAGGGAGGCCATATTAATGGATGAAAGAGCAGGGAGCGAATTGATTGAATGGGAGAGATATAAAGAGCCCACATAGTGGTGGCACACAGAGCTCACAGTGAGCTCAAGCTCCCCAAGGTTGTTTTGATATTTCCGAGCCACTTCCTTCAGTCCGGTTGTGTCTGTATACTAGAGCAAAATTGATTTGTAAAAGCACATTTATTGTGTGTATGTGTGCGTGTTATGTTGGTGATATTAGCAGGGGGCTGTTGTGGGTTTTTGTTCAGTTTGTGAGTCACTTTTGCCTTTGTGGTGATTTTATAGTCAAGTACCAATACCTTCTAATCTGTGGGTAACACTACATCATCGTTTTCATCAGTGTCTGGTGTTCTTACCAAAATATTTTAATCCATTATTGCTATTTTGCTGTTAAAAATCTAGCATTTTCCGCATGCCTACAGCTTTTTTTTTTTATTGCCGTCTATCACTCTTCACATCTCTCTCTCTGCTGGCCTCAGCTTTTACTCTTTTCATTTAATGTCTGCTATGGACTGGCTAAATCGATACTCTGAGACAAGCATGAGCAAACAAACACAAATGGACATGCACGCCATCATAAACACAGCGAAAAAGCACAAACAAAACCACACACATGCATTAAAAGAGAAAACATATCTGAGCCCTTTAACTATAATCACAATGCTCTTACTGTAGGGATAAAACAGTTTTTCTCAGAAATTGTATAGCATTTCACCACCAAAATGTTAGTAAGGGACATAAATTGACAGCCTAGATGCAGAGAGTAAGTAGAAATGAGGGCAAAGAGGCCAACAAAAGCAATTCAGATAGGTGAACTTAAATGCATTAAAGCAGCCTACCAGCTCCAAAAATCTGTTTCATTGACACATACAATAGGAAACGAAGAGAGCACAATGCTCATCCTGCAAATGTGCACAAACGGAGTAGAGCTGAAGTAAAATGACTTGTGTCACAACTCATTGCAGAGAGCTCCGAGTGGCCCAAGAAGCTGACCGGGGTTCGCCTGTTTGCATAAAAAAATCTGATTAGGATTTTTTAGCCCTTCAGATTGTGCCTTCCCCTCCCTGAGAAGTCACAGTTACTCAGTCCAGGCCTCTGGACGATTAGGCACAATCTCACTTCAAGCATGAGTGGTTCTTCTGTTCTCCTCTCACCATCTCCCTCCCCGGCAGGGTCAAGAGACGGACAGTCCGAGGACTTCATTCCTTGAGCTTCTGTCGCCTAAATATGGTTGGATGAGTGTCATCCCCCACTTCCCTTTAGGAGCATGGTAATCTGATTCTTTCTCCTCATGCCTCTATCCTGTTTCTTATACTCTGGTTTTAACTCACAGCTTTTCCCCCCCAAGTCTCTTTCTCTCTCTCTACCTTAATCACGCTTGTGTTATGATTGAATTATTCCCCCAAGAAGCGGCTGTGCTGTCACCAACAGGCTCAGATCTCTCGACCGTACTGCCCAGGCCACTATCTCTGCCATTACACTTCATGCTCGCTTGGCCTATCCACTCTGGCTCTGCCCTGTCACCCTGGATCTAAACCGAGGGATGAAGACCAGGACAAAAGAGGGAAAACAAACACTGACCTCATGGCAGCCTGTTCAGTCATGTGTGAGTCTACAAGATGTTGCACAGAGGATGAGGTCATATAGACACAAAGCCTTACAAAATTATTATTACCCTTTGAACTGTATTCACATTTTGTCATGTTAAAACCACAAACGGCAATGTATATTTTAGAAAAGAAAATAGAATAGAAATATCCTTTATGGTCCCACAGTGAGGAAATTCACATGTACCAACAGCAAAGTGCAATGCAAATGTAAGCAATAATACTCTTTTGCGCACCTAGGATGCTGGATGCTTTCACTGAAGTAGCTCTCTAGTTCTGCAACAGCTTCATGCATCGGGTGGGAGACATTGTTTAACAGTGATGTTATTTTTGCTAGAGTCCTTCTATCCCCCACCACCTCCAATGGGCTGAGAGGGCGTCTTAGGATACCACTGGCCTAATGAGCTTATCTAAACGTTTCCTATTGGCTGTAGAAAAACTGCTAATCTAACAAACTACACCAAAGAAGATGGCTGATGCCACCAAAGTCAGAAAAGGTCTTTAGGAGTGCAGGAGGCTCAGTCTCCTTAGCAGGTAGAGTCTGCTCTGACACTTCCTGTAAAAAGAACCAGTGTTGTGACTCCAGTCCAGTTTATTGTTCAGGTGAAGACCCAGGTGCTTATAAGATTCTACAATCTCAATGCCATTTACCTGGATGTTTACCAGTGTCAGTGTGGTAGGTCTGAGCCTGCGGAAATCCACCATCAGCTCCTTGGTTTTCCCCACGGTGATCAGAAGGTGGTTCCGCTAGCACCAGTCCACAAAATGCTGTGTCTACTGTCTGTACTCTGAGTCGTCATCACCTGTGATGAGGCCGACTATGGGCTCTTTACAGATGGTCATTAAGAAACCTTTGTAGGCAGCCTGGTGAGCTATTGGAGAAGTCTGCTGTGCAGATGGTGAACACATACTGTGGGCAGCCACAGTTATCCAGTATGCGCTAAGAGTGGTGGTGGTCGACTCCTGACAGCTTTGCCTTGTCCCTCAGAAGTTCCTGCTGGATGGTATTAAAAGCACTGGAGAAAGAACATGATCCTCACAGTGCGTCCAGTCTTCTCCAGGTGGGTCAGAAATTGGTGCAGGAGGTAGATGATGTCATGTCACGGAGCTGAGCACAGGTTTATGGTTTGCTGGTGTGATTTTCCTTCTCTCTTTCTCTCTCACCTTTCTCTTGCAGGGTGTGACAGGCAGGTGCAGCCTCACAAGTGTGGATCATCAAAGCTCATCAAGGGAGAGTTTATAAGCAGCAGGAAACCTGAAAGAGGCGTCAGATTGTTAACTCGGTGCACCGATCAGAAGAAACCGGACTCCTGGACGACCGCGCTGCATTTTCTTGTGTTTCAATAAACCTGTTTAACCTAAACCCTTGTCGTACAGTTAGGCTCGGTGGGCTAAACAGCAGACCCCACCCCCCAAGAGCTACTGAGAGTAGCTGCAAAACTAGTCCCTTTTTTCAGCTACATGTGGATAACAACTTTGCTTCCCAAAACCATGCAGCGTCCTTCAGAAACCCTTCTCTAGAACAGTTGACGTAAGCTTTATCCAGAAAGGTTGTTGTTTCTAATTCAAAATAATATTTCCTTAAATATTATTTTAATATTTCCCGAATTAATATTTCCTTAAATATTATTTTACTAAATAAAGGCAGCTAATTAAACACCACTGAGAATTAGTCACCCACAAGGTTGTTTTTACTCAGCAAACATTCTTTAAAATATTATTTTATTCCATTAATGTTTTATCTGATCTTGCAGTGCGAAAGATTGTTTGAAAGTATACTATTTATTGTCTAAGTTAGTTCCAAGACTAACTTAACCTCATTTCCAGATTCCTCAAGATAAGTCTTGGTTCTTGAACATAAATAACATTGAATAGTAATGTTGCATCACTCTTTTGGTCATGGTTTTGAACCATTTTTAATTCACTAAGTGTATATAGTTTATTGGTCTTCCTTACTCTATTATTTTGCTTGGTAGGTTTAGTTGGATTGTTGTAGGATAGTAAAGAGTTTGTTGATTAAAATATGTTTGACTTTGAGTTGACTTACTTTTGTTAATAAATTCTTGAATTTTAAGACATTATGTGAATTTGTGTGCGTTTTGCTGTTCACTAATGGCAGAGCTCATTTCACTCCATTCACTATTGTTCTAATACCACTGCCTTATTTGGCTGGTATTCACAGGACAACACTAAACAAACCGAATTATTATTTTATAAAATATTAATATTAAATAATAGCTAATCATAATAATAATTACAACAACATGAACATGCACAGCTCTCAGTTCCTCCTTGGTTCCTTATCAAAATGCTCTCTTCTTCTCCTTGAAGATGGACAGGATGAAGGATCTGTTCCTTCTCCTCTGGTTGTGATGCCTGAAGCCGTCATGGCTTTCGAGTCTTCTCCTTCTAAGCTTATGGTGAATGTCGGGTCTCTTGATGGGAGGTGGCACATCTACCAAGAGCTGTAGTAGGATTTTTTTGTGATAGATTTTTTTGTGATAGACCAACAAGAAGTACAGCAGTAACCTAATTAATCAATAGAATCAACCTGAGGAGAACATTTTTAGAAGAAGTAGCAAAAGGGCCCATGGTCACTTTAAAGGAGCTGTAGAGATCTGAAGCTTGAGTGAATAAATGTTGAAGGAAAGTTTTTTTTTGGAACGTGTTGCAACCATCAAATTCAAAATGAGTGAATATTTGAAAAAACACAATAAAGTTTATCAGTTTGAACATTAAATATCTTATCTTTGTAGTGTATTTAATTGCATATTGGTTGAACAGAATTTGCAAATCATTGTATTCTGTTTTTATTTATGTTTTACAAAACTCCCCAACTTCATTGGAATTGGGGTTGTAAGTACAGGACAGTCCTAGAGGAAAACCAGTTAGAGGGTGCTAAAGACTTGGGACTAGGGACTGGGAGGAGGCTTATCCTTTAGCAGGATGACGTTAAATACAAAGCCAGTGACAATGAAATGGTTTAGGTCAGCATATTTATGATGGAAGCCTAGACCTAAATTTAGCTAAGAATCTGTGACAGGACATTAAAGCTGATGTTCACTGTCACTCTCAACCCAATCTGACAGTGCTTGAGCTTGAGCTTGGGCTCATGGGATTAACCATGAATAAGGAGTTTCTAATAAAGTTTCTTTTATAAATATCAAGCAGAGCTTTAAAGCCTTAGCTGTAATGCTCCACTTGTGAAAGTAAATCTGTTGGGCTTCTTCTTGGCTCTTGGACAACAATTCTGAGCTCTACTCTGCCGGATAGGACACGGTTAAAAAAAATAAAAGAAAAGAAAATGAAAACTTTTGCAAGACATTGTGGGTTTTACTATTGCAAACCTGGATGATTGCGGCTTACATTTAAACAATGAGTGTAATAATAGGTGCAACAATTCCTCAAATGCATATCCACATTTTTAAATCCTCAAAAGCAGGTCACTGAAATAAGGTGTTTTCCTGCCATGCGCTGCCCTTGCTCAAACTAAAGTCACCTGAATGCTTACATCGTTGCATGCATGTGCTTTTGTAAACCAAACATTTTTTTTGCAGCACTGCTGTGAGGGGGGTTGGGATGCAGCGGCTATTCAGACAGACTGATTAGAAGCATGTTGTCGTAATTACTTCTGACAGCCTCCTCAAATACATGAATAAAAAGTGTGCAACCCCAGATCTATGCTCATGCAGAGATTGCTGTTATTAATTAATTAATGCAGCTATAAAACTGATTCGTGTAAATCAAAGAGAAAAGCTAACGGGTGAGATCTGTTGTAATCTGCTGCACTGAGTTAGTTTGTACATTTTATGAAAAAGAAAATCCATTCTCAGGTTATCCTATTGATCTGTTCACTTTATAAAGACGTGCTCTGGGATCAGTAAAATATTTGCTCCTTTGTTTTCAACTCTTTTCAGAGATCTGTGTAAAGAGACAACTTCTTTCTGTCTCCCGTCTCTGCTGAATTGGAGGCATCGTCGAGTTGTGGCCTTTGACTTTCATCACACTTTATCAGGTTGAGCGAAGAGGCCTTGAGTGACTTACCTTTACTACTCTTGTTTCCTCTTTCCGTCTCCACCAAGGCTCTCAGAATAGTCATATGCTAGTTTCCCGGGCAACCAGCCAGGACCCTTGTCCAGGGAGAGTTGACGAGCGTTCAATGGAAGACCATGAAGCACTAATCGCTCTCATAAAACACCTTCTGCTTTTATTTATAGACTGAAACATCACCTATATAAGACTGTGATATAAAGACCCATTTACTGTCTCTTTTCAGTATCAGTATGGCCTAAACAAAATTGTCTGGTGTAATATTTTGCTCACTAAGAGGACTAGTAGTTAAATAAAAAGCATCACCCTTGGAAAGAAAAGTACCAAATTTTCCTCTTTCTGTTGGGCCAGCAATTTACATCAAGTAAGCTCCATTAATGTAAAGCTTACTTAATGTAAAGCGGGAAATTACAATCCATGAAGAAGTAGAAAATAAAAATTAAACCCAGCAGACCGGTAATTGGAACCTCTTTCTTGACTCTTTCTAGTAACGACAATAATAAAAATCTTTCAAAGTCACAAAGAACAGTTTGTCAAATGTTCCACAACAAAGCGGAGTTGTGCTGACAAGTGGCCGATCTGTTCTCAGTTGTCACCTTTACAGTCGGTGCAGACACTACACCACTCTGGATTTTTTCCCTCCAGTCATGAAAAAGAAATCTGCATCTACTTTGTCTGCATGACCAGTGATGTACCAGTTGACCCTTAACAAGCACTTGTTTTAATTTTCATTCAGCCAGGCAAAAATTAATTAATTTATGTTTGAAGGTGACCATTTTAACATTTTGAACTAAGCTCACGACTACTATCTGAACTAGTTCCCTGGTCATTGCCCGCTTTTTTACATCTGGTAAATATGCTGGCATCATCCACTCTCTACACGTCTTGGCTCACATAAACTGTATTGTATAATGGATAATTCACAAAATAGTTGCTCTCATTTATTTATTTACAGGAATCAGAATTTTTTTGACATTTTGAATGGTCCATTTTGTAACTGCAACCACTCTTAAAACACTGACGGTAGTGATCCTCTTCAACAAAATCCTGATTCCGTTTAAGGAAATTAGTTGCCAAACTCATAAATTATGTAAATTAAAGACAACACGTGTGTTGTTATTTTGTATGGTTCCCGGGAACTGACATGGGAAAAAAAAAAAAAAAAAAAAAAAAAATATA
>JAHUTJ010001825.1:0-16260 GCA_036250325.1 Characodon lateralis
CCCCCCCCGAGACACCTCAGCAACAGCGCAGACGTGTTAATTCAATAAACAGTGGATGTGTATTGACTGAGACAATGCTCGAGACTTATAGCCAGGAAAAGAGCACTGTCAGTGTGAAGACTGTGTCTGGACAATACACAAGACACAGCTGTGGATGCCTTAATTCAATAAACAGTGACTGAGGAATTTATAACCTTTATTTTTTATTTTTCAAGTTCATGTGTTTCTTAATGATGACATCCGGCTAATGACAACATCCGATTAATGACGATATCCGGTTACGTCACCGGAAGGCCCACCACAGGAAGTCCTGCCCTAGGTTGTCCCAGCCACCGGAAGTCCCGCCCACCTGTCAAAATTTTTACACCTCGTTTGATTGAAGGATGTACATGTAGTCTCTTGGGTGTGCGATGCCAGGTTGTCCAGATGCTTCAGTACGAGCTGGGGAGTGAATACTGATGAATTCATGAGAGAGTTCAATGTTCAGGTACTTGCGTTGGAGGGTGGACAGGGTACGCCTCTGCCTTGGTTCAGGAGTCGGGAATTTCCAGGAAGCTGCCAGCTTAATCCAAAACACGAAATCCAGAACATAATCCACAAAACGTAGGTAAACTTGAGCGTCCAGGAAATCACTGAAGCCAAAGACGAAGCTCAACGAAGATAAGCAAGGTTCAGGTTTCCGCCAGCGAAAAATCAAACACAATGTCAGCAAAGATTCATGGAACGAAGCATAGCTTGGGTAGTGGCTAGGTTTGTTACCACTGAAGGCAAACACTTTGGCATCGAAGTGCTGGCAGCCTCCTGCTTAACTACTCCTCAAGGCAATCAGCAGATCAGTCGCACCTGTCACCCCGTGCACCTGAGAAAATCTGGAACCATCTGAAAGCTAAAAACAAAGTGAACACAAACACACACACACACACACACATACCCTGAACCCTGACAGTCCCTGTTCTAAATAATTAATAAAACTGGAAAATAAAACGGAGGCTAAAATACATCTCTGGGGTACCACCCTTAGATATTGAAAGGGGAGCAGGTTAATTGTTTTTTTTTTTTTTACAGTAACACACTGAGTTCTCTTAGATAAACAATGTCCAAACCAGCTCACACCAGATTCATTGAGTCCTATAAAATCAAATTGTCTGAATAGAGGTTTATGACCTACATAATCGACAAATGAAGATGCACATCATTGACTAATGAATTGATCATATCTTTTGTACCTAGCATTTTTGCTGTAACTGTCATGTGGCCTGATCCAAATTTTTAGCAATGGTTGAACTAAAGCTGATTTATATGAACCTGAAATGATTACTAAATTTAAACTTGACTTTCAAATAGAAGCGAGCACTTCGGCAATATGAGCAGCAGGTGTTCGAAAAAAAAGTTTGTCTCTGTCTTGTCAGGGCCAGCAGATTTCTTAAAGTAAATAACTGAGTGGGCTATCACAGATATGCCCAGAATTGATAGAGATAGTGACTTTTTAATGTTTATCCAGTAAAGTGGTTCCGGTGCTATACCAGGGGAGGTCCCTGAGCTAGTTCTTAATTGGTTCCATAAACAACCTGGTTTGGTTGCTGATGACCTGAGAGCCAACTCGTAGCCTTGTCATTGCATAACTTTAAACGCCTTTTTCATTGTGGGATTTTGTGGAGTATTATGGTGCAAAGAGACATCAACGAGTCATGTTTGTAATCAATTCAAGATTCCAAACAGCTGATTTTTGATCTGGTTAGTGCTTGCCATGCTGAAAAACGGGAGTTAAACACATCATTAGTAGCAAGATTTATCAACACCAGACGGCGACATAACAGGGCCGACGGTATTTAAGAAATATTGGAAATGGTATTTATGGATTTAGTGGAAAATGTCCACGGTGAGAAAAGGACATTCAGCACATTTACCTTGTTAAATTACGTGTGCTTGGTAATATCAAAAATAAACAGCTGCAGTGTTTTTGCCCTAAATTAGCCAGAATTTGCCCTAAATTAGCCAGATCAAAACAAACTCCGGAGTTTAAACAATGGCGCTCAGATTTTTAATGGTTGTTGGAGTCCATAAGCCCATCCGTAGAGTTGTTGGTAGACCTGTATAAGTCCTGGATAGAGGGAATGCCAGCCCTGAAGATTCTCTCTGCAGTCCTAAATGTAGTCTGGACCTGTCCTGATTTGTGGATTAGCCATCACACTGAGATGGACGAGCTGATCCACCTCCTGTTTGTATGCAGAGTCATCACTGTCCTGGATCAGTCCAATTACAGTGGTGTCATCTGCAAACTTCAAGAGTTTCATAGACAGGTCTGCAGAGGTGCAGTCATTTGTGTAGAGGGAGAAGAGGAGTAGGGAGACAACTGCTGATGGCTCTTGTGCAGGAGAAAATGCTCCTCAGCCTCACCTGCTGCTGCTGGTCCTTCAGGAAGGGGACTTTGTGGGACTTTGAGCTGGATGAGCTTCTGGTGGAGGATGTCTGGGTTGATCCTGGCGTACATCTGTGGGTGGTCAAGGTGTTGCAGGATGAAGTGTAGTCCCAAGTTTACTGCATCATCTGCCAACCTGTTTGCCCAGTAGGCAAACTTTCGGGGGTCCAGCAGGGGGCCTGTGATGTCCTTCAGGTGCTTCAACACCAGTTGCTCAAAGGATTTCATGACCACAGACGTCAGGATGACAGGCCTATAGTCATTTAATCCTGTGATGGTGGGTCTCTTGGGTACTGGGATGATGGTGGAGCGTTTGAAGCAGGAAGGAACCTCACACAGCTCCAGTGACTTATTGAAGATCTCAGTTAAGATGGCTGTCAGTTGGTCAGCGCAGACTCTCAGGCATGATGGGGAGACATTTCCAGGTCCTGAGGCCTTCTTTAATTTCTGGAGCTGAAAGAGCCTATTTACATCTTCCTCTGAGATTCTAAGTGTAGACAGGAGTTCTGAAGGTAGGGAGTGGTTGGTGTATGGCAAGAATTTGTGTATGACTGGGATGTGGAGGAGTTGGGTTGAGGTGTGAACTGCTGCTTTTCATACTTGCAGTAGAAGCCATTCAACTGATCTGCCAGGCAAGGATTCTGCTCTGGTGTGGGGAAGGTCTCCTGTGGTCAGGTTTTTCAAACCATTCCAAACAGCAGAAGGGTCTCCATGTGAGAAGTTTTTTTTTTAGCTTCTCTAGCTTATCTTCGCTGCTTTGATCTCAGTTTGTTCTTGGCCTGCTTATGCAGGGCCTAGTCCCCACTGCTGTGAGCGTCTTCCTTATCCCTGTGCAGCTGCTTCAGATGAGAAGTGAACGAAGGTTTATTGTTATTGTATGTGCAGAAGGTCTCGGTCTGCACACGCATATCCTCACAAAAATGGATGTATGATGTCAGCCACTAATCTGTGCAATCAAAGCAGGCCTCTAACATCTGCTTTAAGTCATCTGTCCGCTTCTTAACAGTCCAAACCACAGGTTTGGAAGCTTTTAATTTCTGCCTGTAGGCTGGGAGGAGATGGACCAGAGAGTGGTCAGAAAGTCCCAAAGCACCCCTGCTGAGAACATGATATGCATCCTTTAAAGTTATATAGCAGTGGTCAAAGTTATATAGCAGTGGTCCAGAGTGTTTTTATCCCTGGTAGGACACTTAATGTGCTGTCTGTATTTGGGAAGTTCATTGGAGAGGTTTGCACTTTTAAAATCCACAAGAACAATGATGAGAGACTCTGGATGTTTTCTTCACCACATCTGTTATCAGCTCAGCCAGTTGTTTTTCAGCATCTAAGGTGGAGCCTTGAGGTGGTGTCAACCAGTACAAACGAGGAGAACTCCCTCGGTGTATAAAACGGTTTATGAGAAATGACTCCAGGTCAGGACTACATGCCTTCTTCAACACTATGATGTCTCTGCACCAACCTTCGTTTATATAAAAGCATAGTCAGATTCCACCTCCTCACTTTTTTCCCGATAAGTCCGCGTTGCTCTTCTGAAAGCCTACTATCACAAGTCTGGGGTGTTCTCACTCAGCCAGATTTCGGTAAAGCAGAGGACGGCAGATCCATGGAGGTCAGGATTTTTACAGATGAGGAGAAGCATTTCGACCATCTTGATGGCCAGGGAACGTACATTTGCCAGGTCAGTTGAAAGCAGGGGTGCACGAAGTCTCTGCTGTCGGAGCTTCACTAGCACGCCGGCTCTCTTCCCTCTCCGCCATCTCCGGCTGTATAGCCCATAGACAGCCATCGCTTCACTGGCCAGGATCTCGGTGAAGCTTTCGTCAATGATTGATGGTGAAAAAATGCCAAGAGGAGACTATCTGATGTTTAGAAGTTCCTCTCTGGTGAATGAGACCACTCAATCATGGCAGAAACCACCACAAAAAATGCAGAAAACGAGAGAGCAATGTGCCGAGGCTACCATTAGCAGCGCCATCTTGGAAGTAAGATACAATTTGTGATTAATTCAACTGGTTATATTAGCCTCCCTCCCCCTTTAGAACAAAAGGACTGCAAGGCCTGTTTGTGGAACTGGTTGAAGGTCTGTTATATAGCTGTTATATGATTGACACTTTACCAATACCACTTTACTGTTACAGAATTACATCATTGCTTTTGTGTGGTTTTTTTATATTTTTTGTGTAATTTATTATCTGTATTTTTACAGCGAGGAGGAGGCAGGATCATCTGGCACTGAAAGGACCCAGCCTTCCACTACTTCCGTTGAGGCCTTATCTTCTTCTTCAAGGTGAAAAGTCTTCATCTTCTTGGCCATCATAATTTATGCTGGATTGGTATTGGTCCCCTCTAGAGCCAACTTCTGGAGAACAAAGTGGCTGTTCAACCTCTTGTTTCTACACCAATGCTTGAATGGTGTCAGGTTTGAGGCAATCTTCTGGTGTATTCATTTCTCTGACATCAAAGAAGGTGAAGAAAACCAGAAGAAAAAGGGAACACCTCAATATGACTGGCTATTCAAAATAAAACCCCTCTATGATGACATCAAGACCACATGTCACTCTGTCTTTCACCCTAGCAGCAAGATAAGTGTAGATGACCATATGCTGGTGAGCAAGGTCTGGATAGGGTTCCGACAGTGTATTAAAGACAAGTCCACCAAGTTTAGTTACAAACTTTTGTTTTAGCAGATTCAAGTTGTGGCTACACCTGGAACGTTTTCCTCTATAAGGGGAAGACTGGCAGAGTTCAATAGGAGGGGCTCAGAATGACATCAGTAATGGACTTGATGGAGTTTGACCTCCTTGGCAAAGGTTATCCTCTTTATGTTGACAGGTTTTACACAAGCCCTGCACTGTTAAAAAAATTGACATGCAATCACATCACCATATGTGGAACCATCCATCTGACACCAGTTGGCTTTCCAAAAACAACAAACAATCCCCTGTCTAAATCAGCTGAGAGAGGAGACATGAGGTGGCTGTGGTAAGACGGACTGCTGTTGTAAAATGGAAGGACACCAAGGAAGTGACTGTGTGCAGCACCTTTCACAAGGCTTACAGTGGAGACACAGTGGGGAGCAGAGTGATGGAGGGGGGACAGTAGTGCGTCAAGAACATTGCTGTTCCTGATGCTGTGAGGGATTACAACAAGTTCATGGGAGGAGTGGATGTATCAGATGCCCTCATCCATTATTATTCTGTTAGAGAAAAAACAATGAAGTGGTACAGAACCTTTTTTAATCATGTCATCAACATTGCTATGGTCAACTTTTACATCCTGATGAAGACGAGAGACTCCGATGTCACAGAGGAAGATCAGGGAGGTCCTTATGCAAGAGCTTATCGATGAGTCTAAACCTGGTGTGGCTACAGCTCTGTTTCACTTGCAACATAAATTGTTTCAAGGACTATCACTGCAGGGTGTAGGGTGTTCTTTTTGTCTTGTGACTTCTTGTACATAGTTTTTTTTTTTTGTTTGTTTGTTTTCTTGCATATTTTTCCCATAATTTTCTATTGATAATTGTTTTTTGCATATTTGTTTATATAGTTTTTATTGATAACTGAAACAAAATGATACTGTGCCGAAACCCCAGCTCAGCCTAGCACATTGCCTACAAAAACCTTTGTGGAATCAGGCTTCAACACATTCAGTCCACATTTGCTGCAGTTACAGTCAAGATGTTGATGAATAAAACCTGAGGCTTCTCCTAGGATTTCAAAAGGAATTTCATGGTGTTTAACAATGTTCATAAAAAAAAAAAAAAAAACTTTGGGCGAGGCTCAAATGATTGTAGTAACAGTTACAATAGTGGTTCCCCTTGCAAAATATTATTTTATGTCTTACATTTAAACAGGTACCAAATGTTTGCATGTAGACCTTATAACTTTGAAGCTATACTTGATTTATTTCAGGTATGTAATTTCAGATATGTAATTGCTCTAAAACCCCTCAAGCGTACACAGGTTAAACTTTGGAAATCCAACCTTCTAAGTAGAAATGGTGTACAGCATATTCTTATGGTATAAGTTAATTGCTTTCAGCCTGCCTTGCTTTCTGTCTTTCATGCTGGCTGTCAGTCCCAAGCTACTTGTGTGTACCAGACCATTAATTTACAAGACAAAATAAATTCTTTTTCAATAAATGTCTTCTCCACTGAGAAATCTGTGGATGAAACGATGCTAATTTAAATTCTATTAGACCCTAATTGGTGTAACAACAAGAATGTTGTCAGCAGCATTCTTCTCAAAATAATTAGAGTATATTTGATTTAACCAAGTTAAAAAAATCTAGTTAAAAATGCATTGTAAAACATGCTGGTTTAAAAACAAGCCTTGTTAACCCAGTTCTGGGTCAAATATGTATTTTGAAAGTTCTGGATTCAATTAACATAATAGGGTAGGGTTATGGACTTAACTCAGAACACTGGATATGATTTTCAACCACAAAAATGAGTTAAGGTTACTAAAATTTAAAGGTTAGTAGGTAAGGAGGTAAGGTTTCGTAAAGTTAGAATCGGTAATAGATGTCTTTTTGCAGTTTATAAAAAAGTGAAGAAATCTTCAAAGTGGTAAAAGGCTAATATCTAGTCAGACAGACCACCATGTTAGCTAATGTCAGCAAATTAAAACAAATCAAATTGGAAATCATCACCTTTGTGGAATTAAACACTATATCAGTTCAATATCTTAACTTTAACAAGAAATTTGAGGTTTATTCCCTTTTTCCAAGCAGAAAATGTCAATATTACTATGCTAAAGTTATATTTGTTGAGGCTACTGACTGTATCATTCTACCTCATCAGTTGCATTTGGTCAGTCGGCCTTAAGTCCACCAAGAATAGAGTAAATCTTTGACAGACTGTCATTTGTGCAGAGCAGTTGAATATTGTGCATTTCTTTGGTCTTCTAGGTCTTGCAGTTGTTTGGGAATTATCTTGCCAGTCTCATGATGAGCTGATCAAGTGGATTCAATAATGTCCCAATAAAAGCATTACTTAGTCTCATGCTATGCCATACAGGCACTTTGCTCACCTCAGCATACTCGACGCTTGAAGCTGAAGATGTAAATGATGGGATGATTTTCTGAGTAGTGTGGTTAAAACGTATTTGACCTTTTGAGAGAGCTCATAGAACATTGAAGTTTTGTTTAAAGATAGTCTCTGTATCCTTAATTATGGAAGAATAAAGTGACAGTGACAATGTTGTTCTGGGGAAATTAACTCACCAAGTCCTGCTTCAGCAGAACATTGTAATTCATACCCTTGCTCCAAATATACACACACTACCCAGAATAGGGTGGATCATAAAACCAACATGCTTCAAATATGTGACATTACATGATGCTTTAATAAATGCCCATCTTTTCCTAATGTTTAGACCCATGTATTAGCATTTTTCAATTTGCAAACATAAGAAAGAAAGTATGACAGCAGCCTTAGAAAAGAAAATGACTTGAACTTCAGAGTCTGTCATGATAGTCAAACTTTTTTTTTCCTTGCTGTTAGACACACCCACTGTTAGACTTGCAAAACAAATTATCTCACGAGTCCTGACTTTGAAAGAAAAACTGTTTTAACATGATATACAAGCTTTTTTCTGTTAACATTAATTCAGATACTGAAATAAAGAGGAAACATAAAATAATATCAACCTTTTGTTCTGCACCATCATTTGGGCTTTAAAGCTTTAAAACACATTTGAAAGAAATGCTGGAAATGTGAAGATGTCACAGTTTGTGGTTTAGGAATCCAAGTGCAGACTGGATCTAGGGATTGGCATGAAGAAAATTGTTTTATGAAAAAAACAAAAAGGCAAAACTTATAACACTGCACAAGGAAAACAGGTCATGAATAAAAAGGAAGAGAGAACCACTGAGAAAAAACAGTCATAAAAATGGACAATCAAAGGGGACAGAAACAGAAGAATCAAGCAGAGAACACTGAGCAACAGAGAGCTTATATGGGTGAAGAAACAGGTGCAGGCTATGGAGTAAATGGGGTAGTGCAGGTGAGCAGAATATACTTAATGGCACAGTGGCAGTGGCTGAGAATGGGAGACTAATTAACATGAATGAACAGCTGAACACAGATACAAGGAAACTACAAGACATGGGGAGAAGAAAAACAGAGATCAAGAGATCAATAACCTCAAATGTACAAGGAACATTGGAATAAATTAGGAGGCTAAACACTAATAAAGAAAACACTTAACAATAATGAGCACATGGAAATGAACTGAAGAAGGCACGAGCTAAAGAACATAACAGGGGGATGATCAAAATACACACAAAAGAAAATCAAAACACAAACACCTCTAGATCGTGACAGGAGATGAAGGTTTACCGCTCCTCTTGCTTCTTTTTAAATTGAGTCCATGAGTAGTCAGCAAATTTTCTTCTTTTAAATTCAGGCAAACTCAAGCATTCAGCATAAAACAGCTTTTGGCGCATGTATGCTTTTAAAGCATTATGGTGTCCAAAGTGAAGTTCTTGTGAAAAATTGAATGCCCCATGGGGAAGAATAATGCTTCTAACTAGAAAAAGCAGAAAAACAACTAATATTTTATTCAGCTCTTTTCATAAACAGACTTGTCAGCTTACCAGAGAATGGACAGAACATCATAGCTGAATGGAAACCATGCCCAGATCTTACAATATGTCTATTCAAGAAAACTGTAATCTGCAACTCTGCAGTGTGTAATTTCATAGAAAAGCAAAAATTTTGATAAATCTACAAGGAAATGATTTACTTTTAGTAATGATTTAGCTGAAGTAAATAATTAGACTTGGGATTTGGATCTCACAGTTGCAATTAGCCATTCATATTCTATAAATAGTTGTGCTAAGTTGAAATGCCATGAATGTGACATTCCCAAAGGTGGCATTAAAGGTTGTTTCTTCTCGTGCCTCTGTTCTTGTCTTGTCTTTAATTCCTCTTCCTCTGTTTCTTTCCTTCTTCTTTCCATTTATATTTCCAGGATTTTCACAATTTTAAATTAACACTACCCTTCTATGATAAATGCTACCATATTGCAGGGAGAGCACTGGCACTCTATCGATATCAGTGTTAGAACGGCATCTGTGGAGCAGCCCACACACCAGTCATATTGTCCTAAACAAGCATTAAAAAAAATCCCCATATGGCTCAGTGTGACATAAGAAGAGTCAAGATCCTGACAGGCAATACAAGATTAATACATGTAGGAAGTGTCATGTTTATGATGAAAAACCTGCACCTTCACAACATGCATAACAAGAGTAAACCCCAGGAGCTAAATGAGGAAAAAAAGGGAATTTTTCAACCATTTAAGCCGCTATGGCAACAAGAAAAGCTGGTAGGAAAGTAAATCCAGTCTTTGTCCATATTCATTATTAGTAATGTTTTTGTGCTCCCCACTCTAGCCCAAACAATTAAAGAAATACATTTTTAAAATCAAGTTTACAATAAGACCCTTAGAGTTTCCAGAAGCCTCATTCTTTTAAGGCACTGTTAGGCCAGAACAGAGGATTACATGGTTCTGAACACTCAAATGGTTGCCCTGAGTAACAATTATCTGATTCCTGGCTTAAGAATAAAAGGGTGTTCCATCCATGCAGAAGCATGTTGTTGAGCAATGCAGTCAGGAACACATTTTAACAAATAACCAATCCACAAATCAAAGTAGAATGGGTATTGACAAAATGACTGTCATTTTCTCTAAAAACCTTATTTGCTTTAATGATATATTTCATCTTTTTCAAGATTTTCAAGATATTTCAAGATGAAAAAGGCAGGCAGTCTGTCACGATCTGCCTGTCTTAGGTTTTGAGGTTGAGTTCCATGTCTGCTCATATTCTTTAGTTGCTGTTATTTGAATTCATTTATGTTAATTAGATTCATCATTCATTCTGGTGTTTCCTTTCTTGGATTGCTGTGTTAAATGTTCTTAATTCATATTTCCTTGTAGATTGGTCCCTTCCTGTTAATGTTCTTTAGTTAGTTCCATCCTTCACTTATTTCTGTTCACTTAGATGTTTTGTTATTCCCCTGGATTCCTTGCTCATCTGTGTTAGTTAGCCACCCTCCTTCAGTTGCCTGCATATTCTCTCCCACCAGCTGTCTCTGATTTCCCTCTGATTAGCTCCTCTTGTTTTTTGGTCCATTCTCCATCCTTCCTCATTTATACTCTATGGTTTCCATCGCTTATTACTGGTTCCTACTGTTGTCATGCCTGGTCTGGTTTCTATTTGCTTCTTGTTTTTTGTATCCTGTAATTTCGTGTAAGTCTGCATGGCAATTATTATTAAAAAGTATTCTACTTACCATGCAACCTCTACAATCCTGCCTGCACATTGGTCCTGCAAAACCCCACTGACAAGGACATATTTACAAAAAAAAAAAATAACACAGCACCAAACTCATACAAGGGGACAGCAATGCATTATTGGTTGAGTTAAAGGACTTTATAAATGTATTAGCACAACTTGAGTTTTCCACATTTTTTCAAGTTACAACCACAAACATCAATGTATTTTTTTGGCATTTTATGTATCAGACCAACAAAAAGTAGTGCATTTTTGATGTTGTAAAAAAATTTGAAAAGTGAGGTGTGCATTCATAGTTACCTCCCTTTGATTGCTAAAGTACAATTCACTACAGTCACTTCTCTATAGGAGCTTCTTACAGCTTTTCTTTTCAGGATTGCTCCCTACTTTGGTCCATTCATCTTCCTATCAATTCTGACCAGCTTTCCTGTCCCTGCTGGTAAAAATCATCCCGAAAACATGATGTGGCCACCACCATGTTTCAATCTGGGAATGATGTGCACAAAGTGATTTGCACTGTTCCACACAACATTTTGCATGTAGATCAAAGGTTCAGTTTTTAGCTCAACAGGTGTCACAGCTCTGACGTCACCAGAGGCACATCTCGGAGAAATAGAAGCTTGCAGGTGGGTTTACTTTTCCTCCACAATGGCCATTCCCGGAAGAAGTTGAATGCTGGAAATCTGTCTGATAAAAGAAGATCAGAAGATCCATATACCAATTGAAGACCGTCAGATGTGACCCAGGCGCAGGTGAAAAACCACAAAAGTTTTGTTTCCAAGGAAACAAGTTTCTTTCTTGTTTTTCCTGTCGACTGCAATGGTTCCTCTTTTTTTTTCCGCTGTTTTAGACAGAGGAGAAGTTGACTGTTTTGAGTTGACCACAGACATGTGTCAACTACAGGCCTCCCCCTGTTTTTCTTCAGACCCACTGTCAAAGAGTGCGAGTTTGTGGTAGGACCAACGCACAGGGAAGGAGGCAGGAGCCAGAGGAGCGAAGGTAAGACAAGTCATTAATTGTTCTCGTAAGCAGACCAGGCAGGTAAACCAGAATCAGGCCGAAACAGATCCAGACCAGGACACGGGGTGACCAGACATAACTATGGTAACAACGGCATAAAAAACAGACAAGGATCCAGCAAGGAACAAAGGCACTTAAGGAATTTAAATACAGGCAGAGAGTACAGGGAGAACCAATGAACAGAGGGACAGAGTAATCAGGGGATCTAGGAACAGGTGTGGGTCAGACTGCAGGGTGACATAGAGAGTGAAACCAATTAACAAGGCAGGATACAGAACTAAGAGTAAACTAAGGACCAGACCGGGAGAAATAAACAAAAACACAAAATCACAACACAGTCACTGGCTAGATATGACACCAACGACCCATCCTCAATCAGGTGAAGAGAAGAAATCGACGTCAAAGTAATTTCGTTCTTTCCTATTAAATCGGATAGGTGTATTTAGAGGTCTGGGCAGGTTGAGGCATAGTTAAGGTGAATTAGGATCATTAGTTAATCTAAAGTATTACCTTGTTGCACGCAATATGGATCGATGTGTTTATGCTGCACTGTTTTGATTTGCTGTTTGAATTCTGTTGAACTACGAAGCAAGGTTGCGCTCAACAAGTTTGGGTGTGTTTTTGTCTTGCTGGTTGCCAATCAGCCAGGAGTTAAAGTTGAACTTTTGAAGTTTTCCTTTTGAAGCAGACTGTAGTCTGCCGTCTGAGCCTTGTGGTCGGGCCACCCCATCGTTTCATCAACAAAGCCACGTGGGTGACGTTCATTGCTCGAGGGCGGGACACAGCACAGAACCGGAAATTACAACTGTAGACGTGTTGCGTGCAGCAACTCTGTTCTGCATATTTGTGCCGTTATTACAGCTGCAATATTATTGTAGGGGTCAAGAGCAGCTCATTCAACACAGATTTTGCGAAGTTCTATTTATAATTTTGGGACGGTGTCGGAGAATGCATGCTGAACACTGAAGGAGACAATGTTCTCTACGTGCCCACACTGGGACTCCCACAACATGCGGTAGCAGCGTTGCTAAACAACATACAGGTATATGATTTCAGTACAACGTACATCTTTGCTACCGGCTATGGTGGCTTGTTAAGTCCAAAGAGATGTACGTTTTCTGTAGTTGCTTCGGATCGGGGCGGTTCGTATTCAGACCATAAGCAAACCGCACCAGAGTTCGTTTGGGGGCGCACCGAGACCACCTCAAAATGTGGGTCTCGGTCCGGTTGTTTGGTCCGAACCAGGGCTCGCTTGAGTATATTCACACCCGCACAAAAGGTCCAAACCAACGGGGGAAACGAACTCTGGTCCGTTTAAAGAGGACCAAAAGTGACAGGTGTGAATACACCCTAATAAATTTTCAAATAGATAAAAAGACAGTGTTTGTGTTTATTTTGTGTAGGAGTGATTATCTGTCAAAATAAGGTTACGATTTGGTAAAACAATTGATAACACAGTGGCATTTGGTGTGGTTTTGCTTAATAATGCTAAATTATTAATGATAATTAACTGACTGTAATTATTAAGTGCTGTGAGCCCAATAATCACACCACCATAGTGTATCACCCAATTTGTATTTGGAAGAAATGATTTTTGTTTAAAATTTATTTCTGATTTATAATTATATTTTTTTATATTAATATTTATAATCAATAATCATAATCCCTTGCATGAGCAATAAATCTTTACAGCTACTCGGGAGTCATCATGGTCGTCTTGGCAGCTTCTCTAATTAATGTTTTATTTGCTCTTCCTGCCACTTTTTGTGGACACTCAAGCCTTGGTAGGTTTGTAGTTGTGTCATACTCTTTCGATATTCTGATGATGGATTGACAATAATTATGAGATTTTCAAAGTTGTTTTATAACCTGATTCTGCTCTAAACCTCTTTACAACCTTATCCATGGCCTGCTGTGTTCCTTGGTCTTCAAGTGACAGTGTTACAAATTAGATGACTCTTAAGGGCAGCTTTTATTTAGGCGCAACAGGATGAAGGAGCCTGAATGACAAAAGAACACCACATCTTTCCTATTGTCCTATTTTAAGCTAATTGAATCATTACTGCTGCTTGTGTCTGAGATTGTGGTCACATTTCAGGTGCTGTGTATGTTTTCAGGTACATCAACAAATAACAGCCTGCTGAGGCTGCTTATGAACAGAACATTAAAGGGTGTTGGAAAATATTTCAAATACTTAATAGGGCCTGCATTGCTATGCTCAAGTTAGGTTTAATAATGTGTGAAATAAAATGTATTGTGTAACTTAGTGGCTTGCTCAAAACAGGTGTGTGTGTCTGTGTGTTTGGCTTGGCTATAATTTGCCCTGCAGCTCTGAAGATATTTCTGTACATGTCTGCAGAATAACAGGAATGTTGTGAAGGTCCAAAGGTAGAATAGCAGGAATGTTGTGAAGGTCCAAAAGTAGAATAGCAGGAATGTTGTGAAGGTCGATCAGACAGCTGAATGCCAGGTGTAAGAGTTCAACTGACACAAATATGTGTTTTTCTTTGTAATTGTACACTCCTTGCTTTTGAATAAAAACCCTGTTTTGGGAGGAAAAGTCAAAAGTGTTCGTGGTGACGCAGCTGGAACATCTCTCCCCGGCCGGGCAAAAGAAACTGTGCAGTCTCTGTGTTTCTTTTATTATTTAGTTTTACTACAACAGTATAGCATATGACTTAGTTTTTCCAAAACAAACGAGCACGCAGGAGTTTCTGGGGAACAACTGCATCATCTTGGTGACCCCGACGTGATTTTGGGAAAGGCAGAGAGATTCAGATCAAACAGAGACACACCAACGGACATCTGACACCAGGGTACCCGTCTAATCTACAAAGTTTAATCAAACTCTCCTTTTGGCATTTTTTGATTGGCCTAAATTAAATGGTGTCTTATGTCCAAGTAAGTGGAAAACTCTGCTACATTTATTAAATAAGAGAAATGTAAGGAAATCTGAACCAGGTTAAATAATAGAATTAATAATAAAAAAAAAAAAGAAGTTGAAGATTTTTTCCAGAGTTTGGCAACTCCATATGTTTTTTGATGAAAATTCATGATTATGCTGGGTTTGAGGCCCGTAGTTTGGGAAACTACGAATTCTGAAAGCGGTTTTAAATAGGGTTTGAGGCCCTTTGAGCAGGGTTTGAGGCCCTTTGACCAGGGTTTGAGTCCCTGAGAGTTTTATGTTTAAAGGAGTCAGAAGCTAAGATTGGGCAAAACACAAAGGTTTGAATGCTGTGTTTTATTCAAGTTCTGTCTCGATAAAACCAGATTACAGATGTGATCATTCATAAAACACATAGTCTAAAGTCCCGTGCAGCTATAAGTTGTTGTGAACAGGCAAGGTGAACTTGTAAGACCAACAACAGGAAGGAGTGAGTGTGAGTTATAAATAACATTTGTAGCAAGACCAGTTCACCGAAAATTATGAGCTGAAATAGGATAATTCAGCAAGAATAGTCAGACTTGGAGGACATCTAGTGGACTCCAGATGAAAGTACATAATACACAAACACATAAATCGTATGAGCTGTGCACAGAAAACATAATCTGTGAGACAGACGTTGTCAGCCGGAGTGAGAGAGAGTGTGAACGGAGAGAAAACGCTGCAGTCGGCAGAACTCTCATAGCGGTTGAATGAATGCAGTTTTTCTGTCTGGAAAATCTAACGGTGTTAATGAAGGACAGATAACTCATTGCTGTTTTGATGCATGATAGAGAAGTATTGGAACGAGTGAATTTTAACTAAATAAAGATGGACGGACAGTTTGATAGGGAGACGGTTGACTCGGGGTGGGGCGCAGAGGCACCGGTTTGGAAAACGTTTAAGGAACAGGCGTATGTTGTAAGACAGCTGGTGCAGCAGACTCAGGAGGAAAAACAGGCTGAAAAGTTGATTAAGAAAATGAACCAGAAAATACAAGAGGAAGTGGAGAAAGATGGTACAGATGAAAAAAGCAGGAAGAGTGTTGGCAGATGGTTTTGGCTGAATATAAAGAAAGCTAAAAAAGAAAAGGAGTTGGCAGAAAAGAAAAGCAAAGACAGTGGTTGGTTTAAAGGCAAGTTTAAAGAGATAAGGGACAAGGCAGCAAAAAATGAGACATTCTGGTCTCAGATGGCGTTAATTTGGCAGGGAGGAAAACATGCAATGTTTGATAAACCTGACACCACACATACAGAACCACACACTGACAGGGATAAGGCAGTAGCTGACAAGCCACCACCCTACGCACCTCCTACCGGTCCTGCCCAGTCTCCTCCCCCTCCTACATCTCCTCCCACAGGGCTGTACCCTGTACTTGACATCAAAGAAGGGCATGTAACTGTTCGTGGCTTGCCCAGCCCACAGGCTGCTCTCACCTATTGTCCCGCTCCTACAGCTCCACAAGAAAAACAAAAGGACTTAATTTCTTTCTTATCTGAATCACAAGACTCTCTGTCTGTAACTGACCCAGCTTGCTCTGAAGCACTCTCTGTTGGCTCTTATACTCCAGTAAGCCCAGATGAGTTTAAGCTAAGAA
>JAHUTJ010001826.1:0-16255 GCA_036250325.1 Characodon lateralis
GCATAGGATACATTTTCACTGTTACGCTGATGATACTCAGCTTTACTTATCCATAAATCCTGATGAGCCCAACCAGTTAGATAGACTACAAGCATGTCTTGAAGACATAAAAACTTGGATGACTTTACATGGTCTGCTTCTAAATTCAGACAAGACAGAAGTTGTCGTCTTTGGACCGGAGTCTTTAAAAAAGAAACTGCTTAGTCAAATCAGATCAGACTTCTTCTTTATTATTATTACTGCTCTGTTCTGTCCTCCTGTTCCTGCTCACAAACCTTCATCTTGTGGCTTCAGGCAGTCTGAGAAGAACCAGGAACTGTCATGATTTGTGGGTGTTTTTGGTTCTAATTATTATTCTTGATAAGTTTGGAATAATGCTTAGTTTATTTTCCTGGTCATGCTTTAGTTTTTGTCTTCTAGTTCATGTTTTGTCAAGTTAGGTTTGTTGGATCTGGTTAGGCTTTAGTTTCATGGTTTACTAGCTGTGTTTTAAGTTTGTATTCGAGAGTCTCTGTTTTGCTCCAGCCACGTTTTTTCTCTCCCATCTCTCAATTAACTGTATTCGGATGATATCACCCTGTTGTCAGCCGGTAGTTACGGATCATGTTATGCCTGTCTTACCTGCCTGTTTATTGTTTTCTTCCTGCTTCCTCTTACAAGTGAGTTTGTGTTTTTCTTATGATTAAAACCTTGTACTTACCATCATGCTGCCTGTCCGTCTGCATTCTGGGGTCCTCTGCTACACAAGCCGTGACAGGAACACTGACTGTGAGCTCAGGACTAAACAATCAGGACAAACGGGTTGGTCCAAGATTCCCACTAAGAGAACCCAGGATTTAACTTCCTGCTTTTCTGTTTGACAGTTTGAGTCCATCTGCTTGAAAATAAAAACATTGTGTGTTTCCTGTGAAAATATACAGAATTAAAGCTGAAGGAGAACCAGACTGAGTTCTGCTTCTGGTTCTATCCACAGAGAGAAAACCCACTTACAGACTCTGAGGGGAAACAAGGAGAATGTGGCGTTAACACCCTGATCCAGATTCTTCATCTTCCTTCGCTCTGATCTACACTGAATGGAGTCTGAACATTACTGGACCGGTTTCTCCTGATTCTGTCATACATGACTCCCCTGAGGCTCCTCCCCTTCTTACAGGAGAGGTGAGTCTACCTGAGATACAGAATGTCTTTCCTGCTCATCTTTAAATGTGGTGGGCCCACTGGGGGATGGCCTCGCGTCTCTCCTTCGGGCTTGGCCCGGCCGGGTCCTGCGAGTAGCAACCCAGCCACCAGGCACTCTCTGACAGGTCCCGACCCCCAGGCCTGGTTCCATGGAAAGACCCCGGGTCCGCCATACCGGGCAACGTCACGTGCCTTGATCGTGTAGTCCTCATGAGGGTGTCTTGAACCACTCTTTGTCTGACCCGTCACCTAGAGCCTGTTTGCCATGGGAGACCGTACCAGGGGCATTTAAGTCCCAGAAAACATAGCCTCTAGGACCATTCGGGCACTCAAACCCCTCCACCACGTTAAGGTGGCAGTTCAAGGAGGGAATATAAAATAGATAATCAAGAAAATGTTTGTAAACAGCTGTGGAAATTATTGCTGTGATCTTTGATCAACAATAGCTGACTTTCTTTTGGATATGGAATAATGGGCCCAAGAGGCATTTTGTTTAGGTTCTGATGGATTTTATTTGTTTAATTAATTTCATTAGTCCACATAAAAGTATTCAGTACTGACATACAGACTACACATACTACAGGTAGAGTTAGGGAAAGTCCTAAATACTTCGAGGATGATGAAGGTGCAGTGCAGAGCATTGAATTAACCACTGAGTACTGTTACAGAGCTACAGTTGGTTTGCCACAGACCTCTGAGGCTATGGCATCGTCAATATCTGAAAAGGGGAAAAAGATGAAAGATGAAATGAACTAATTTAAAGAGAACAACACCTTCTCACTTGTACTATTTCCAGAGGGAAGGCAGACAGTGGGAGCAAGAAGGGCATATGCTCTCAAAGAGGATGATAAAGGAAATTAAATATACAAAGCCAGGTATGGAGCAAAGGAACAGAGTCAGGTAGAGGGACTTGACTATTCTGAGACGTTCTCTCCAATTATGACTTTAAACTAAATCAGATGGACGGTGTGGTTACATACTTGCACACGCCTATTGACTATAAAATACATACACCAAAGGTTTCCAGGTTACACCAAAGAATGGTGTACAACATCTGTGCAAGTTTAACAAATCTATCTATGGGCTTAAACAGTCTGGAAGGAAATGGAACATGATGCTCCATGATTTTTTTTTTATTGAGAATGAGTTTGTACAGAGCCAGGCTAACCATTGTACTTGTACTCTTCGTCTTCCGCTTTATCCGGGACCGGGTCGCGGGGGCAACAGACTCAGCAGAGACACCCAGACCCCAGACAGGTCCCCCAGCTGCTCCGGGGGGAGCCCAAGGCGTTCCCAGGCCAGCCGAGAGACATAGTCCCTCCAGCGTGTCCTGGGCCGTCCCCTGGGCCTCCTCCCGCTGGGACGTGCCCGAGTGGGAGATTCTTCAGGCATCCGGTATAGATGCCCGAGCCACCTCAACTGGCTCCTCTTGATGTGGAGGAGCTAACCATTGTATCTACATTAAATTGTCTGACAAAGAAAAAGGGATTTCGTTAGTGTGGGTTGATGATATAGTTGTGGCTGCAAGCAATGAGATGTGTCTAAGAGGGTCAAAGAGAAACGTGAAAGTAAATTTAAAATAAAAGTCTTTGGGCATCTCATTCATTTTAATGGGATTTATTTCACACAAAATGATAGCACTGTTAAAATGAACCAGCCCAGATATATTGAGAAAATACTGAAAAGGTTTGCCACGGCTGAATGTAAAGCCAGAGCTACTCCTATTGAAATCAAATGTGATCTGATTCCAGAAAAAGAACAATCAAAGAAAAGACAGAGGAATATTGGGCAGCCTCATCTACATCATGATCTGTACTAGGGCTCATATCAGTTAGATTGTGAGTTGACTGTCACAGTATATGTCCGATCCCAGAGAGAAAACACGTGAAAGCTTTAAAGCATGTGTACAGATATTTACCAAGGACTAGGAGCTATGAGTTGTGTTATGACAAGTATAACACTAAACTAGATAGGATACTCTGACGCAGACTGAGCAAATGATGCTCTTGACAGAAAGAGCAGTACAAGTGAATTGTTTTAGCTTAAGTTAGTATGGTGCTGTTGTTTCATAAAAAGCAAAAAAGTAGCACTTTGCATTGTCAACATGTGAGGCGAGCATGTAGCTTTGGGAGCTAGAATCCAAGAAACATTCTATCCATCTCAATTGCTGCAGGATATGGACCACAGTTTTATTCAAACAATAAAGATGTTTCAAGATAACCCCGCAAATGGCCAAAGTAGCAAACACATGGGCATTAAATATCACTTCATAAGATCAAATGTACTGGGTAAAATTGTTTTTGTTTACTATCCGACAGATAACTTGGTCACAGATGTGTTAACAAAATGTGCCACAAGGGCCAAAATTGAGAAATGTACTTCTTATATGTTTAGAAAATAGTATAATGATCAAAGTGAGTGGCACCATCGAGCGGAGGTGTTGAGTATGATGTTAATAATCACTGCTTTATTTTGGTTGGCACTACTACAGTGCCTTGCGAAAGTATTCAGCTCCTTTGAACTTTTCAATCTCTTGCCTCATTTCAGGCTTCAAACATAAAGATATAAAATTCAAATTTTTTGTGAAGAATCAACAACAAGTGGGACACAATCGTGAAGTAGAATGAAATTTATTGGATGTGCCAAACCTTTTTAACAAACAAAAAACTGAAAAGTGGGGCGTGTGATATTATTTGGCCCCTTTACTTTCAGTGCAGCAAACTCACTCCAGAAGTTCAGTGAGGATCTCTGAATGATCCAATGTTGTCCCAAATGACTGATGATGATAACTAGAATCCACCTGTGTGTAATCAAGTCTCCNGGCCCCTTTACTTTCAGTGCAGCAAACTCACTCCAGAAGTTCAGTGAGGATCTCTGAATGATCCAATGTTGTCCCAAATGACTGATGATGATAAATAGAATCCACCTGTGTGTGATCAAGTCTCCGTATAAATGCACCTGCTCTGTGATAGTCTCAGGGTTCTGTTCAAAGTGAAGAGAGCATCATGAAGACCAAGGAACACACCAGGCAGGTCCGAGATAGTTGTGGAGAAGTTTAAAGCTGGATTTGGATACAAAAAGATTTCCCAAGCTTTAAACATCCCAAGGAGCACTGTGCAAGCAATCATATTGAAATGGAAGGAGTATCAGACCACTGCAAATCTACCAAGATTCCTCTAAACCTTCATCTTGAACAAGGAGAAGACTGATCAGAGGTGCAGCCAAGAGGCTCACGATCACTCTGGATGACCTGTAGAGATCGACAGCTGAGGTGGGAGAGTCTGTCCATAGGACAACAATCAGTCGTACACTGCACAAATCTGGCCTTTATGGAAGAGTGGCAAGAAGAAAGCCATTTCTCAAAGATATCCATAAAAAGTCTTGTTTAAAGTTTGCCACAAGCCACCTGGGAGACACACCAAACATGTGGAAGAAGGTGCTCTGGTCAGATGAAACCAAAATCCAACTGTTTGGCCACAATGCAAAACGATATGTTTGGCGTAAAAGCAACACAGCTCATCACCCTGAACACACCATCCCCAGATAATTAGATAATTGTTCTTGTAAAGCCGAAATCTACAAGTAATGACATCTTTGATCCAAAATGGCCGACTTCCTGTCAGGTGTAGAAGATGGGTCCAAGAGGCATTTCATAGGTTCTGATGGGTTTTATTTGTTTACTCAATTTCATAAGTCTACATAAAAGCAAAGGGTGGGGCCTGTTTAATCGTTTAGTAATGTAAGGAGTTACATTACCTCCTCCTTCCAAAAAACATGGCATCATCCAATCCGCTTTGTCTACGTAGAGTTCAGTTTGCTGTGAATTGATGCAGTCACAGGTGAGTGGTAGTACTTTGAAAACATGGAAAGAGAGTCAAAAAGCGGACAGCCGATTTTTCACTGTTGGTCTACAACAACCCCTTGTAAAAAGAGGAAAAATCAAAATGAGGTAAATATACATAGCTGTTGATTTAATGACTGACTCTATGCCACTCGCACACGCCTGTACACGCATTCACACTGGGAATGTCGGTGCATGTGGATAGGTTAGCTCCGAGATACATTCATTCCATGATGGAGCTCATTGAAATTATATGAAATACAAATAATCCGTTCCAGAACCCAGAAACACCGTGATGCAGTACTTATAATTATGAAGGTGCTGTTTTTCCACAGAGAAGAGTGAATAGGTATTTCTCTGTTTATCAGTTATGAAGTGTGTTATTATAGAAATAAATAGCTTCTCTATGTATGTCGCTCTCTCATTGGTGCTGTTCACACATCTGTATTTCTAAAAATGCAAACACTGCAGTGGCTACTTTCACCTGTCATTCATGGTATTCAGTCATTAGGATTGACGATCATTGGTAAAATCAAGCTTTATAAATGCTGCAGTTTCTAACCATGAAAAACGTAAAACCCAGGTGAAAAGTATCCACTGGCACGAGAGCATGCGGTTGCACAGTTTGGCACAGAAGTGCCAAAGTAAACTTGCGGTGTTACCCATTTGACCAGATGACGGCAGAAACGTGCACCTCTAGAGATGCAGTATGAAGTAGCTGGCAGAATCAAAACGCAGACTGCTCATTCTTTGCTGATTTTGGGTCAAACAGTGGATTGACTGTTGGATTGGAAACATTAACTCTTTCTGCTGGAGGCTGGTCCTCTTTATAATGAACCCTGAGAAAGATCTGATAACAAAATAAAAACTATAAACATTTAATACACTGATCTAATAAAAAAATGAGCATTATTTGTTCTTTACTTGCATAAAACGCTCCATGCGTCTCCTACATTAGCAGGTCAGGAAGGCAGGTTTAGAAGTGAGTCGCTATGTTTGGAGCAACTCAGCTCTGCACTTGCGTGGTTCAATCAGAATGGTTGTGGAGGTGGTGCACTCTGCTGGAGGCTCCATTCGCCCAGTCCTGGTTGAGTGTTGCATGATGGCAGTACAGGCCTACAACCCCTTACCAAAAAGTAGTATTCGCAAGTGTACTTAAAGTATACTAATTTTAAACTACAAATAAGCATGTATACTTTCTGTTTACTTGTAGTGTACTTATCATTGATATACTTAACTAGATTTATGTTACCTATACATGGCTTATACTAAAAGTATACTAAAAGTCTTGTAACAGTTACAGTTGCTCCTATTGTAATGCCGTGTCTCACCACATGGCGGCAACACTTGCCTACTATCATCAGTGGGTTACCATTTCATTGCATTTCTGCATGTGCTCTGTCTCTCTGAACGGGACTCCCCCGTGTGTACGCGAGCTGGTGTGCTCCCCAGTAACGTGTGGTAAAGCTGACACTTTATGTATACTCCTTAAAATAAATAAGTAAATAATAAATAAGTACTGTGGAAAGGTGAGTCGTTGCTCATTCGCTATCCATCTGCACAACTCTGCGGTTGATGTCATCCCTGCCTCATGTTACAGTATATGTATGTATATGTATATGTATATGTACCCCATACTTATAAGTATGACTGATATACTTATTACATCAATAGTACGATTTCACACACTGGTGTCTTTGTGGTTTACCACAAGATTCTGTCTTAATTCTTTGCCAACAGGTCAGCTTTGTCAAAGTTCCCTGGCATAAGTGTACAGGATGTGAGAAGAATAATAAGAAAGAAATGCAACAACAAATATTACAAGCAAACTGCAAAGAAGGCCCTGAACCTTTAATCCATTCACACTACTTCTGGTTCATTGGACTGTATTTTATGCTGCCACAGTTAAAATGTCATTTTAAATGTTACTGGAGCTGAATGTACCTGAATCTATTTTTGTCACTTATTTTTATTTTAGTTTAACTCAGCATTAAAAGCTCAGTTGAAGTCTAACTGAAAAGCTATTTGTAGTGCACATTAAAAATGTATTTTTGAATACTAAATGGTGAACTTCAAGTATTCAGTAAACTGAAAGGTTATTTTCTGTATACTTCAAATTGTACTTTCATAAACTAAAAGTAGACCAGAACGTTTATTATGAGTAAACTTAAAGTATAGCTGGTAGACTACTTTAAGTATACTTCGAAGTACACTTAAAGTAGGCCAATTAAGTCCGAAGGAGTATATTTTTAGTAAACCTCTAGTATACTTGCATCAGTGAACTTGGTAAACTTGGGATATAAACATTTGTATACTTGAAAACTTGAACTTGAAGTATACTTAGTTTTGGTAAAGGACCAGCAACTCTGCTGCTCTACTCGCTGTTGGAGTTAAGACAATGGGTGTCCTCACACCAGTTTAATGTTATTATTGAGCGTGTTGCGCCACATTAGCGGGACTAATGTGGCGCAACACGCTCAATAATAACATTAAATGGGCTAATTTATTTAACTATTTCTTTTCCTTCGGCTACCCAGCATGTGAATCTTTGCTTAAAGACTCTTGGGTCCGTTTTATTTTCTCTCTCTGATATGTTGTAGATTATTCAGTTTTCACTGTACTATCAGGTCTCACACTGTCTGACTTCCAAAACACCAGAGCGCAAAGGTCATGTACGGTCCTCCATTTTTTACGTAGCAATGAAGAAGACACGCAAGAGAGAAGAATACATTTCCGACTAGAAAACATGATGAGTGTGTGGGGCGAGTACAGCAGTGTTAACTGCAGAGCTGTTTGAGGAAGCAAAGTTTTCACAGATCAACCGCGCCTTTCATCCCCCTGATCACGCTTTGTTCACTGCTTCTGTGACTCACCTGAGGCTCCGCTCACCGTCAAGGTGTGTTTCATTTCATTTTCATTAAATCTCCCCTTTCTATTAACAGTACACTGAGCTGTAAAGCCCTCAGGGGAAATTTAAACTTCCGTGTTTTCTCAGTTCTTAGCACATTTCCAGTCAACATTGCATGAAGTAGTTTTGTTCTCTGTAAACCAGGAACTTCTCAGCAAATATACTGGGAGGACATCTGATAGGTTTAGTTGAACTTAAATAATTCTTTATTTTTTTCTACACTCTAAAACACTCTGCTCCATTTCTTAATTTCAGTAAATGTTCACACACTGAGCTTCACTTTCTCCCAGCTTGGAGTCAAGGAAGAGATGTATTTCATTCCTGACTGTGAATCTTCTAATGATGCTGAAACTTCTTCCAGATCAAAGTGGAAGAACATCCCAGTCAGAGCTCCAGGTCCAGTAAAGTTCTAGTCAACAACCTGAGAAGCAGGTCAGATCAGACTTGTGTGGATCTGGATATTTTGTGACTCTCAGCAGGTTTAGTTGAGTCTAATTTCAGGAGATCTTCTCTTCTACAAAATGTCACCAAGTGTCCTGTCCTACTAAGATGTTTCAGACTGAGATGTTTCAGAGCAGCATCCTAACAGCACAGCTGAGGAAACGTGTTGGTTGGAGATGTTTGTGAAGGAAACAGAGCATGTGTGGAGGTGACCACTGTCACTTTTTCTTTCACTCCTTTTTCTTGGAGGTAAACATCCACCTTCATGCTGCCAACCCTACTTTGGATCTTCTGGGACAGAAAGCAAAGTGACATGTTGGTTTTCCTGAATCTTCTCCAGCTGCAGCAGTTTTCCACCTTAAAGCTGCTTCAGGGGAAATCTGAGGGAAAGTGGAGCTGAAGAGTTCAGGAAATGTTAAAGCTTCATGTCTCACAGCTGAGCTTCATGTTTCTCTTCATGTGTCCCAGCAGGAAGCTGCTGCTCTCCCTCTGTGTCCTGCAGCAGCGCCACCTGCTGTCCAAACCAACTAACTGCAGCCATCAATCCTTCATGTTTGCATCTGGTTCAGTTCTTTAAACCATCCTCTGTGTTGTTGCTCTGCTGGAATCAGACAGGAATCATGTTGGAAAGATCAGATCTCTGCTGGAAGGAACTCAAAGATCATCTGAACTGAACGCAGTCAGAAAAAGATGGAGAAGCTGCAAATATTCAGGAATATAAGAATTGTGATTTCCATGTTGTAACCTACAGTTAACGTTGACTTCAGCTCACCCTGGAGGATCTTCTCCACCATCACTGTCACTATTTAAACGGTCAAATCAGTCTGTTTATACAGATAGAAAAAGTCAAACTGTCAGTGAAGCAGATTTTAAACTGATTACAGTTTTAATTTGGCAGAAACCCAGAAGAATTTAAAAACATCAGGCAGGAGATGAACTGGACCTATATGACCATTTTCATGAAGAGCAACTATCCAGTCCTCCACTTCATGTCCTCCTGCAGGTCCCTGTCCACAGCGCTGTCCCTCCTCTCATTACTGGACATGTTCACTAATAAAGTAGGAAGAATATTTCCTCTGACAGGTGAAAAATCTGATTATGTTGATGAGACTCATTCATCTGAACACCAGAATATGCTTCAGTGAATCCATGGACCTTCATGCCAGTGACTGCCTAAATATTCAACTGTACTGTTTCTGTTTCAACTTTATCACAGTGGCCACAATTCCAAATAACAAGCAAATATTCTGCTTGTTAACTGACCTCTGACCTCTTCTCTGCCAATAGGACAAAACCCGCCCTCATACAGCTCAGAGTCCATCAGCATCTTCACCTGTAGCACATCAACCACAACAGAAGGATTACCAGCAAAAGCCAAATATTATTAGTATATGAAAATTTGGACTAAAGCTGTTTTTACACCAATGACCAGAGAATTTTAGATTTCTTAAAAGGATTGTATTACAACTATATCATACCAGTGACAGCCAAACATTATTAGTATTTAAAACGTTTGGATTAAAACTCTTTTATACCAGTGATACATTGTTTTGTATTATGTAACTGAAAAAATAAAAAGTACAAGTTTCAAAAAAGAATCTCCTTTTTTCCTATGAAAGAGATTTAAATAAAGGTACTGCAACTTTAAAAGAAGTATAAAGTTTTCTAAGAATCCACCATGAAGTTTTGGTAATTATGGGTGAAACGTGGTCAAATCAGGTTGATTTTGCATTTAAAGTTGAATAGAAAACAGTGAAAGCAGCATTACAGAAGTGTGTGGCCTCACCTGGCTGAGCAGGAGAGGAGGACAAACCCAGCTGATTGGAAGGTTCTGGATCTATCTGTAGAAGACAGCGGATAAACATCTTGCAGGCTTCTTCTCCTTTTTTTCTCACTGCATCGATGGTGGAGCGTGCCTTATCTGCTCTGGGTTGGTTCACGTCAACTACAGACTCTTTCTCCAAATCATTCAGTACAGGATGTTGTTCAAGGTCATGAAGGAGCTGAGTCAGGACTGGCATGGTCACCCTCTTCACAAACTCACATCGAACCGTGAAAAGCTTTTCCTCTGCAGGCAGAAACCAGAGACAGAAACATGATCAGTTGAAACCTACGTCTCAGAGAGAAATGTGACAAGGTGGGCTATACAAAGACTTCTAACAGGTATGTGGACCTCTGGACCTTAACCTGCTGTTTTCTTCTCCATGATTAATATCTGAGCTATGACTGGTGAAGCTGCATCCATCACCACTTCTGTTCCTCTGCTAAAAAAGCATGAATACAAAAATATTTGTGGTTTGGAATTTAAATCTAAGGTCTGCACCATGAAGCAGGGTTAGCATATCCAGAATATTTATTTAATCCTGTCAGTTGAGATCTTGCTTACTCTTCCTAATCAGCTGGTTATCACTTGTGTAAATCAAGGTTTTCTGACTCTGGAAACAATGACAAAAAATATATATAATTTTGGTACATATGAAGGTGTAGGAGAGGAAGTTTTAAACCTAAAGGCCTCATCTCACCACAATGCACCACTTTGCAATGTGTTGTGTAATTTTGGCCGTAGAAGAAGATTATGTCACCTGTTGAACAGTTAGTGCACTGGTGTTGAAAAAAAGGAACAACCATATGACACCGATATGAAAATAGCCCAACACCAGCCCAGGATCACAGAGAGGGGACAACGTAGTGTCGGTAAAATGCTAATATTCACCTTTACGTACTAAAAGAGAAACGACTGACACTCGACTTCTTGGAAATCCACAGGCCTTTTTTACTTACACAAGGAGTTCAACAGACTGAGAATGGCATAGACAAAGTCTGACTGAAAACACCCCCAGTTGAACCAACCTAATACAGAGAATGTGTCTCTATTTATCTGCTACTCTCCACCTCCAGCTGCACATAATATGAATTTTCCAAGAGTCTACAGTCAAAGATCTCTTTCTCAGAGCTTGGGTGTACTTGATCTCTGTTCTGAGGATTAAAATACAGCGTTTTCAAAATAAATATCATTGTCCAGACTAATCAAACTTTTCTACCATCTGGGTTGTAACAACTTTACTATAGTAAACTAGAGTAATAGTAAATAACATAGTATATGCTCAAGTGGGCAGCAAATGATCACATCCTGTTGATCCCAGACTGACGATTTCCTTTATTTGGAAGTAATCCGATGTAACGACAGGCTAGTTTTCCACGAGGGACAAAGAGGTTCAATAAGTCCAGCTAGTTTTTCAGTTATTGGACTCTTGATGAGTTAAAATGGATACAAACAATTTCACAGAAATAGACTGGATTCAAATACAAAAGACATCAAAATGCAAAACCTTCAGTTTTGTTGCTCTATAATAAGTTGGTCAGGTGGTGGATCATAGACCAGAAAGTGGGACAGAACCTGGATCAGACAGAATCTTTATAAACAGAGGAGTTTTCCACTAAAATATCAAAGCAGACAAATCATCTGAGGTTTTACTGACATCATGAGAGCATGTAGTCCGTCCTTATTACGCTGTTCTAGTTCTGATATGATTCAAGGTTCAACTCTGCAGCAACTTTACATCTGATTCCTGGTTTTACATTCAGGATGAACAGAGTCATCAGAGAGACTCTGTGGCCAGCAAAGGTCCACAGGAGATGATGAAGACATGAGAAAGAAGAACACACAGTGAGGCTATGGTAACTACAGATTCACCACATGGAGGTAACATGAGCTGTGATTGGTCAGTTTGGTTTCATGTGTGTGAAAGAAAAGTCAGGAGTAGAAATATTTCATCTTTGTTCACTTACCTAAATCTTTATGAATTTCGTGCTGCTCTTCCTCTGCAGGCTTCTCCATCTTTTCTCTAAAAATCATCACATTTTTATTAATTTGTTTCAGAAAGACATATTTGCTAAGTTTGTGTTTCTATTCATGTTGCTCTTTGTAGTGACTTCTATTCCTTTTAGTAACTCCATTTATATTCAACCAAAACCTAATTCACACCATACCTCTGCATCTAAACCTGCATTAGGACAGGGCTTTGGTCTCCATAATGTCTACTGCCCCTTTTCCATTGCAGGGACTTTCAGCCATAACCGGGGATTTTAAAACCTCTCAGTGCGTTTCAACACAATTTTACCTGAGTAATTTCACTTTCCTCGGGCTTTACAGGAGTTTTCGTGGCAGCATAGCCGTGCTGATAGGCTGTGATGCTACAGGCTCAGCGGATGGTTGGAGTGGGTTTTCCCTCTAACCGCTGCGTGACCTCGGCCAGTCACTCGGTCATTTTCCACTTCCTCTTATCTGTATGTGGCGGCTGAAAGTGGATATAAAGCGTTTAGTATATGTGGAGAATAACTGCAAGTATATAATGATGGTTCTTGGTATTGGACCCAAATGCAGAGCGGCAGACAGGAGCAGCACGGTGAGTTGAAAATTTAACAAAATAAACACAAAACCTGAGGGCATAAATAGGTGGGGAAACGGATGAGTGGAATGACACTTGATGAGCAGACACAGGTGGGCTGGATGAACTGATTGCATAATGGCTGTGGCAGAGAGTGGTAAAACTAATAAACATGAAAGGAGCTGCCTGGTTTATGACCTGATACTCTGCATCACCTGATAAAAGTAGTCACTCCGCCTCTCTGTTCCTCCTGCTGCAGCACTAATTCATGTCAGGGTTCAGGGCAGCTGGTTCTGTGTAGTCTGAGAGGAGGCCACTCTGTCATTCAAGTTCTGTCAACATGTCTGGGGAGGAATTACAACGGGTTTTACCTCTGTCCCTCCTAAGGAAGCCCTGTTTTCATTGGAATTACCTTGAAGCTGTTCTAATAGAGTTCTGTTACTTTGTCTAGTCTGAACGGTTTGGCAGGGCTCCTAAACACATGTCTGATGCTGTAAAACTGTTCTCCCTTGTCAAGGTTATAATTAAGCTGATTGGGTTACAATCATCAATCTCTTCCTTTGGTAAATACAATTTTTTTCCATAACAGAGCTGAACAAGAAGGCCTTGGAAAATATCTAACAAGAAAAACGGAAAAACCTCCGAATCTACAAAGAACACCAGAAGGAAGCAAACACAACAGGACAAACAAATAAGGAGAGGTCCTAACGTTAGATAAGCATGCGGACATAACAAAAGCAAGCAAGACCTAAAGAACATAATGATCAGCAAGAAAATGATCAAATTATCCACAAAAAAAAATCCCAAAACCCAAACACGTACAGATCGTCACAAAGTACCGGAATATAAAATATATAATTTAACTCCGGAAAATGTAAGTTAACATTTTAAGTTAATGTAAATATTTTATAAACTGTGTTGCCACAGTTTTTCTTTAGAATATAAATTAATTTATATTGTCTTCCCAGCCTGCTAGGCCACGCCCCCTTTTTTTGCACAAAAACTTTTAGTTTTACAGCAACTTAAACACAGGCGACGGCATTTTAAGGTCCCTCAGACATTGCTGACTCTAAACAAATGCTACTAAAAGCACTTTTCTCTTTGCAGCAACCCCACATGTTTCATATCATAAACTAGAGACCCTCACCTTTCTAACGAGGCATAACTTGTAATCTGTATTTCAATTTCAGTTCCAAAATTCATTTTTTTGTGTCACACATCCGGGTCCTTGAGGATAGTCACAGATCAATCAAACACAGATTCATCGATTTACGTTTCACATCAGGTTCAACTTCCTTTACGGCACGTTGAGCTGGAGCAGTGCAGCTCCATGAGCTTAGCGGATGTCCATCATCAAGTCAAATGAACATCTATAAGAAGTCATGGAAACAAATGATGGTCAAACAGTAACACTATTAGCTAAACATGCCAGATTAGCATAGTGTGTCGTCGGTGTTACGTCAGTCTGCGTTTCTTTTGCCCTTACCTCAGCGTAACTTCTGTTGCCTAGCAACTGTGTTAGTGTGAAGTGCAGAGCTGTGAAGGCGAACAAATGGAGCCCGAAGGTTTATAACTGTCTCTACTGTAAATAACAACACGGTTTTTATTTACCCTTTTACATATTGCTGATGGCTTACATTGCTGTTTTGTTTTTGTTTTATGATCTTGTTCATTATTCAGCCATTTAAAATGTTGAAAATATTGTTTGTGTTCATAGATATAAAAATCTAACACTGTAGATACATTGATGACAAATACCATTTGTTTAATTTATTTGTAAAGCTTTCAACAACTTAAACACTACCATTAACTTTAGGAACAAAGTTTAAATCAGTTTTTCTGCAGAACATAATAATAATAATAATAATTATTATTATAATAAATAAACCAAACATTAATATTAGATTTCATCTGACTGAATTATATCTGTTTAACTTCCACCCATTGGGGAAACCCAGCGGGATTTTGAAAACAATGAGCCGGGAGTCAGCTGTTCTCTCGGGGTTCAGCGCTCCTCAACCACCCGGTCAGCTGACAGCTGGCAAGGCGAGCGGCTGCTGGGGCAGCGGACGAACACATCGGCGCATTGGTACAATTAAGCAATATTTTGATAAACTGATCAGATATTTTAGGTTTACACAACTACATTCTCGTCTAAAAAGATTGTAAAAGTTCAGTTGTTTCACAGAAGGCGCAATATATCCAGTTTTATTCACAACTTTTTTCTCTCCCCCAGCCTTTGCTACTTCCGTTTGAACAATCTACTTCGACCCGCAATGAATCATGGGATAGGGTGGGACACGGAGGAAACACCGGACCCATCCTTCAAATCTGGGGATAAGAAGGATCCATTTGTTGGAACCTTGGAGATTGGACAGCATTCGTCGCCTCATCCAGGACGTTACTCCGTTAGCTTGCAGTCCTTCGTTCAGTCCAAATTTGCTGCAGTTATAGTGAAGATGTGGATGAATGCAACCTGTGGGTTCTCCTAGGAATTCCAAAGGCTTTCCATAGTGTTTTGCAATGTTCATTTAGAAAAAAAACTTTTGGCGAGGCTCAAAAATTTTCATTTTTTCTTTGTTTAATCACAAATAAATCAGACATAGTAACAGTTACAATAGTGGTTCCACTGGAAAAATATTATTTTATGTCTTACCTTTACACAGGTAAGTTTGCATGAAGGCATCATACCTGTGAAACCATACTTGATTTATTTAAAGTATGTAATTTACCTCAGTGTGAGGGATTGCTGCAAAGTCAACGCCAGTGACTGTCCACTGTCTCTACATGCTCATCCAGGAGGAGTGAATGCTGCAAGTCACTGACTGGATGCAATCTGCTGGGTTTCCTTAGACAGAAAAACTTTTTATCCAATTTGAATAAAAAACTGAATCTGACTGCACTGTTCAATGGTTAGGATTAATTGGAATGTATGTACCTGACTGTTGTGAATTGGCTCTATATACATAAAATTGAATTGAAACAAAAACTGCACATGCACAGCTCATTGCCAGTTGTGACTCCGTGCTGCGAGATCCACTCAGCAGCCTGTTGTAGCCAGTTGTTGCGTGTAGTGACAGGTTCAGCTCATTCATGTGGCAACTTTCTTCTTGTGAAAGTTTGTTAGTTTTCCAAAAAAGCGGCAGTTTTGTCGCTAGGCACTTTTTTCAATAAAAGTCGATAAGGGGCTTTGAAAAGGCGCTGAATCTAGTGACAAAAGTGCTCATTTGAAGTTCTGGAACTGGCTGCAGTCAGAAGCTAGAGATGAGATAGCACTACACAAATGAGCTTATTGCAGGCAGGTGGGTGTTCATGACCATTAAGACTACTGACATCACCATCATGTACAATACAACTTATACTTATTCACCTCCTTTACATCTACCTTCTGTGTATTTAGATTATTGTACTTTATCTTGTCTATATATATATATATATATATATATATATATATATATATATATATATATATATATATATATATATATATTTTTTTTT
>JAHUTJ010001827.1:0-16249 GCA_036250325.1 Characodon lateralis
TTCCATCCGGTTTGTGTTTAGTTGGACCATCATTTATTTTTCAACAGGACAATGACCCCAAACACACCTCCAGGCTGTGTAAGGGCTATTTGACCAAGAAGGAGAGTGATGGGTTGCTGCGCCAGATTCATAGTTTTGATGCCTTCAGTGTGAAGCTACAATATTCATAGTCATGAAAATAAAGAAAACTCTTTGAATGAGAAGGTGTGTCCAAACGTTTGGTCTGTACTGTATACTATTTAAACTTCAGTGTCCCTAATTTCACATATATACTTAGCGGCACTTGGTATTTCGTTTGCATTTATAAACTCTGACCGATGTGGATTACTTCGTGTTGTTGTTCATGTGTTATGAGTTGTGTTTTTTTAATTTGCTGGCAGTGTGTCACATATGTCCAGAGGAAGCACAACTGAATATGCAGTTTTCTATGTTTCTGTCTGTCATTCAGTTTAAGCTGATGACTTTGAGGATTATATCCTCTAAAACCATTAGTTTGTCCGACCTCAGCTTTTATCTTAAAGCACAGCTGTGGCTCAGCACAATGTCACAGAGACTGTGTTAGTTTTATCTCTCTATATTATAAGGTACAATGTAATTAATGCATTTTTTACTGTCTAGGTTTGGAATAAATGAGACTTAATTCTGCTAATTCGTCACATACTTTTATCATAAACTTATATGCATTGGAGCTTAATCATCTGCAACTACAATATCTGTTGCTTTTATTTGGGTTTTCTTACTCCAAAAAAGTCAAATATTGCTTTTTCCAGACCAGATTCGAAGGCTCATCTGTGTAAAAGCTGCCATGCAATAAATACGTTTTGTGACTAATCTGTTTTTCTGGGGTGATGCTGTGAAGCTCAGCTCATCTTGTGTTCTTTAAGAGACTTTTTATCAGAATTCTCTTCTTTTTTCAATTGTAGCCATAATCTTCCTTCTATCACAAATGTTGTTGGTTGTGAAGTCCAGCAGTCATGTTGCCCTGTGAAACATGTTGGGTATGAGCTTGTGTTCACCTCTTCGTGGTCCTCCGGTGTAACATGGGACAACTTCCAGGAACTAATAGGAGTTACCTCATCAGTCACAGCCACGAGGGCGGATGCTTTGATTTGCATTGAGCCTTTTAGTATGGCTTTTTGTTTGCTTTCAAGCACTGCTTGGTCAGCCTGTTCTCTGTTAGCTCTTTTTGTTTAAGCTTCAAACTCTTTTATCACTTGCAAAACTATCTTTATCTTGTCCTTGTCTCAGCCCTGGCCTCGCAATCGATCCACCGCTTCTGCTTTTGTGTAATATTTCTCCCTCTGGAAGGTCTTTGAACGTGTAATGACGCAAAATGAGGAAAAACACAGTTTGAAATGTGCTTCATATATACATAATAAAATTTTTATGTCCTTTTGTTAAATCTTAGATGTTGGAAAATAAAGAATTTGGGTTATAGAGACTTTTTTTCAATGAATATCTGTTTGAGTTCACCAGAGGGCACATTTTGGGGGCAGAGAGGTTTACCAGCTCCATTTCTTGTGTTTTCACAGCCGTGTGCTTTTATTAAAAGAAAAAAACTTTTTCAGCAAGGTAGGATTTAAAAAGAGCTTTATTCTGTTAGAAAAAGATCTGTCAGTGAAACACTTGTTGCTGAGGCAAAATGTGACATTTTACTGTTTATACAACGACAGGGCACGTCATCATGTTCTCACTTAGCCAGTATTTCTGTCTTCTGATCAGGCATGGACTGGTTATTGGTGGGATGGTATAACAAGAGTTTTAGGTTTCTTTAGTTGTTTGTGGGATAGATTAACTTAGTGAGGCCCTTCCCACACCCATTGCTGTGCGCTGCATGTCAGCTCACTGAAAGGCAAATACACTGTTCCCTTAATTTATACTTCTACAGAGACATTTGGCTGTTATTTTTGATACTTTTACCCAGTGTTATCACATTTTAGGCAATCTAAAAGTCCATTCTTACTCCTAGAAACATGTCAGTCCAGAAAATAAACCTAGATTCTTGCTGGTTGGTGATTTAAAATTCCCACCAGACAGATTTTAAGTTTTTGTGGTGGTGTGGAAGGGAAGTGAGACAGGGCCCTCCCCCATCCTTCCATCTCACACTACATCCGTCCATCTCACCAACGATTGCTTCCCTTCCTCTCTGGCTCTCTTCCACTCTTTGCCCCCCTTTCCTTTCCTCCTCCCAGGGCCTCCCACCTTCTTGACAGCTGGCCTGCTGAGCTGTAGATACTTACTACGGAATAAGAGGATTTAATGACACAATTGATCAAACATCAACCCCATTTAGGCAGAAGAATAAAATCAATGGTTAAACCGTGGTGCAGTTGAGTTGATGGATGCAGAGGATTTTACAGAGTTGTAATATATGTGCACACAGGCTGTGCATGCGAGCATAATGCAGATGGACTCTCAGTGAGGTTATTTCTTAATTACAAGACCGCTCCATGTAATGAGCTCCGCAGGCTGTCCGTCTGATTACTCTAGGAAGTTCTCTGTACTTTTGCCTACAGCACTGTCAACCCCCATTTTGCAAACACCCGCACACACACAGTTACTAAATGCAGATACTTATTAGCCATTTATTAAACAAACTGATGCACATACTGGGGATTATTCGCCTTTTTTAGGGCTAATCTCTTAGATATTTGGACTTGTGTTGCTCTCAGGCGTAGATTTGCTTCTCCTCACTCTCGGCTCCCCTCCAAACACTCCCGCTGCTGGTCTGCTCTCCAGACAGGAGATATTATTAGTTTGGAGGCTATGGCCTTATTGAGTTACCGGTTCCAGTTCCAGTTCAAATCCAGTAATTACCAGGGCGAGAGTTAGAGGGTCTATATTCTATGTGTATCTAAACCTGTTGATTACCAGATTGGTGACTTTTGTGACCATTATCCAACATTTTGGTGATGATTAATGATTAAGTAATTTTCTTGCAGGAAAATAGATATTCTGATGTTGTTTATACTAAAGTTTACAGAAGGACAGAATGAGACTGCAGCAGTTTTTCACTGATTGATGAATAGTCTAAAAGGTGTACTTATTGGTAAAACTAACCTGTGTTTGTTGCCTTTAATTCTCAGAGCCACAGTGACTTATTCTCAGACCCAACTGTCATAATCGGTTGTTGATTTTGTTTGTGAGTTGTATGCTCCCTTTCTGCATGTCGCTTCTGGGAACGATCAGTGTAACGAGAATGCTGCAGGTAAAAAACTCCTGTGAACTTGGTTTGGGAGTTTGGCAACAGATGACCTTTGATTGGGGACGCCAGCGGTCAAAGGTGCCCTTCTCTTCTCTCTCTGTCTGTTTGCTCTCAGATAGATGCTCAAGCAGGGCAAAAGTGTACACAAAGAAAGACAGGAAACTGTGTGGCTTGATCCTGTCTCTTATGATAATGCTTTTCATTGGATGCCTTTTTAATCTTCCGAAACCTGTCATAGGGTTTTTTTTTTATTTTGTGCAATAGCGAAATTTTTTTTTTCTGTAAAATGATTTTTCTTGTTTGTCAAGATTAATTAAAAATGATAAATTTTTGCATTTAAAATGACAGTCCTGCAGACGCATTACAATATTTATATGAATTAAACATGCTGCTTTCATACAGTTGATTTATATCTGTGCTTATGGAACAGTCAACTGATGCAGGTTATTTAAGGATAAACCCTTTTGAGTGGCAATGGGGACATTTTTCCTTGAAGCATTTTGGCCCTTCTTCCTCACACATACAGACCCACACAAATGTAAACACACCTTCTCCCCGCAAAGCATGCTCACCTCTGCGGTCATTCCTTTTAGGGCATCCCACCAGCTGGTTAGCCATGTGTTTTGGTTTATGCATATGAAGTGCAGATCTTGTGTTACAGCAGTAGCAAACATGGAGGGCATCCTTGCAGCCAACCCTTGCCGATGCATTTTGACTAGTCTCTCATTGCTCAGTGTCTGAAGACAAACGGCACAATAAGTGGACATTTAAAAACATGTCCAAGTGTGGCTCAATAGAGTTAGGAATGAGCTGAAAGAAATGTTAATTGGCATTGGCCGCTATGAAATTCTCCTGGTGTGATAGCTTTGAGGAAGAAAAACCACTGTTTCGAATATGTTCTCTATTTGCAAAACAAAATGGAATACAAAAATGTACATTGTGATCTAATTGCTTTCATTTAAAACAGAAAAGCAATAATTGTTTCTATACTACAACATACTGATTTTATGGTTTTCCTAATGTCATCTGTGACACTGTTTGATTGTTTTTTAGATTTTGATGCATAAACCTTTACAAAACCATAGAATTGTTATTATGCAAAATGCTATTCCCATCTCCTCGTAGAGTTACAACACATTACTATCCTGATATCTGCTGGCTGCTTAGTTGAGCTCTCTGTACAGGTAGCAGACGGTCAACAGACCTGCTCTGGTTAACCTGCCAATTGTAGTTTTTAAAAAGGTATTAAATTAGAAGGAGTGATGGGTGAGGCTCCTTCAGTCACCAAACAATGGCTGTCAGTTTTTTCCATGACCTGAAATGGTCATAAAAAAGACATTTGTGGACTTTTTTAAGGGTTTTAATGCATTTAAATGATGCTGCTATATTTCTATACATCTCTTTTAGAATTGCCATTGTAAGCATTAAAAGTCATGCATTTAAATGTGTAAATGATATAATTAGAGTTTTGATCATTTAGAATTGTATCTGTGTCTGAACCTAAAGTTCAAATGCTTTGAAAATCATTCAAATTGATCAGTTTACTGGTGAAACTCTTTAAAACGCTTGTTTAAAAGTAGGGTTGTTTCCTCTTTTCATGCATGGGCATCTTTCTCTTTGCAGACATAAACTTAATGGCGTAGCAAAGCTGTTAAGGCGACCTTCACGCATCACTCAGACATGCTGATGAAAATGACTAAAGGAGCCACTGTGCCTGGGTTATTTCTGATCTGCATGAAATTGGTCAGAATGTGTATTGGTTGTATGCATCATAGCAACGAGGTAGCAACGATTTTAACAGATCTGCATTTTTAAGCTGAAGTAGAAGATACTGTTATTGGATTTTTAGTAATGAGTTATTTACTTTAGTGACAAGTTGCATTACTAATTATAAGTGGAACTACAAATAAAAGATTAAAGGTTCACTAAGGACATCCTTCATAAAATGCTCTTCTAAGAGAACTGTAATTGTCCTTTTAGTTGCATATTCTCTTGTATGTGGCAATAAAAATTGAAAAAAAAAATCACAGTTGCCACACTCTTGTCCCTAATAATGTGTGTAATATAAATGTAACTGAAGCATTTTTAATGTACTTTACTTCTTTACTTTTATCAATGTCTAAGAGCATTTAAATAGTACCATTTGCCTTCTGTTTGTTTGGGGTATAAATATGATGTGACACAACAGCCTGTGTCTCTCATTCTTCAAAATAGAGGGAAGGACAATAAAACATCATGGAGATCTTCATATGTCAATGCTGTTACCAGAAAATGGCGTCAAGTTTACACTTGCCCATATTTAGCCACAGCAATAGTTAAAACAACTGGAACTGAGACAGACAGCTATTTTCAATACTTCCTGTTGGGTGACTCCATCAATATTTTCAGTTTGAGATTATTCTAGTGTAAAGATGAATATCTTCTAAGGCTTTTAACACATCTCCATCTGGGATGGCAATATTTGTAGGTCGCTGCATGTTACTACTTCCATAATCTGGTCAATAGACATTGAAACATTGCTCTAATGCAACCAAGGGATAAATAATCTACTGGTATTTTATCTTTATTTTACTTACAATATGGGCATATCAGTATTACAAAGGACTGGGTTGACTGGCAATGATTGATGGGGGGACTGTTATATTGCTCATTATCTAATATAAAAAGTGGTCAGATGGCTGCAGGGTGAGTTATGTGTAGTTTTTTCATATTTATATGAAATAAGACCAACCAGCTTTTTGAATTTTTCAATTCATTGTTAAAAACAAGTAGCGAATCAGCAAATCATACAACAGCAACTGAATGCATTTAGGCACAATTTACTGAAGTTGAAGCTGATGGACAGAAAGGGGAAGAAATGATGAGATCATCACACACAGCCATCCCTTAGGGAAACAATGGTTCTGAAAATGCCTTGTTGATCACAGAGGTCAGAGGAAAATGGGCCGACTGGTTCACGATGACAGAAAGGCAAAAGTGTCTGCACAACCTTGAAGCAGATGTACTACAGCAGCAGAAGACAACACCAGGAGACAATTGTGTCAGCTGAGAACAGAAACTCAGGCTAAAATTCACACAGGCTCACCTAAACTGGATTTTGGCCTAAACATAAACAACATGAACGCATTGAATAATTCCTGCCTCATATTAATGGTCAAGCTGCTGGTTAGAGGATATTTTCTTGGTGCATTTTGGCACCAACTGAGCATTGTTTGAAGGCCACATTCTATCTAAGTATTGTTGCTGATCATGTCCTTTACTTTATGACCACAGTGCATTCATCTTCTGATGGTTACTTCCAGCAGGATGACTCGCCATGTCACAACGCTCAGATCTTCTCAAACTGATGTCTTGAACATGACAATGAGTTCACTATACCTCAGTGGCCTCCACAGTCCTAGATCTCAATCATGTAGCACAGCTTTAGGATGTGGTGAAACAGGACATTAACATTATTGATGTGAATTCGCTCCCAAATATGCAGCAACTGTGTGATGCAACCATGCAATATTGACAAAATTATCTGTGAGATATTTCTAGCCTCCTGTTGTGTCTATGCCATGAAGAACTATGGAGTCCAACCCTATTTTAGCAAGATTAACCTAATAAAGTGGCCAGCAAGTATAAACACACGGTTTCTTGTCTAAACAGGAACATATTTTTAGTGCTTATAACCATTATAATATATTATAATAGAGCTACATGGAATGTCAGTAGTAGAAAACCCATCATTCTGTTGTAATTCTTAATCTGCAACAGTTGGTCCAAATCAATTTCTGCTCAGTACTTACAAAGTCGGAGCTCTTTATGGTTTTTCGGGGCGTACCTCTACAATCTGGCTTTTTCTATTTCTTAATTTTCGTATCTCCATGCTATCTCAGAAATATGTTGTCCAAATGTTTGCCGTGATGACCGCCCTTTTGTCAAATTGTCTGCTTACCAGACAAGATATTTGTGAACCCGAGGGGAATCTGCCATGCACATAAAGAGAGGGGTCAGCGCACAGAATCAGACACAGTACATGCTGTACAGTGGTCATCTATTACATAATCTTGTTGACTGGATCAACATGCGCTCCAAAGTGGGATCACTCCCACTATTGTTAAACTCAAATCTAGGTCGTATTTATTTTTTCTGTAATGGCCTCTAAAGCACACAATTGCAATTTTACTTTAACCTAACTTATTCTGTATCCAGCCATTTTCTGGGGGTTAGAGAGGGAGGCACCCTCTGCATTTTTGTCTGCAACAGATCATTCATGTGGGGTTGGAGAAAGTGAGCAAGTAAAAAAAGAGCTGGAGGCCATAGTCTCAGTGCTAAACAGGAAGTTGTGCAATACCTGTTCCTTGGCACACAGAGAAGGACTGAATGGCCAACTGTGTCCGTACAAAAATGTGTTACATCCAGCCAGAGAGACAGGCAAACGTTATGACACTCCTCACATTGCTAGGACTTTCCGTTTCCTTTAAAAAGATGTTATTGTCTGAAATACAGTATAAAGTGGAAATGATGGGGGCTGCATTGCTGCCAGAGGTTAAGTATTAGGACAGGATTTCAAAATGCTTACAAACTAAACTGTTTTTTGATCACTTTCAAAATGCCAGGAAAATGAATTCATTTCTAACAACACTGGAAAAGAAAACACTAAAAAACAATTTCATCTATAAAAAAAAAAAAAAACTGTCATTAATGTGTTTTTCTCAGAATTGAACAAATTAAAGATCACTCAGTGTTCAGTGTCTGGAGCAACTCCTGTCTCTGGGCAAGAAAAACATCTTGGAGTCCGTTTAAGTGCTTGCGAAATATTCCCTCCAGATCAAATAAAAAAGCACATAAGTTTCAAGTAGGAAAAATAACAACGACTTTTCAACTATATTAAACTAATGCAGGTAAGTAACTGCCAATGACTCAAGCAGAGGTGCAGGACCATTTATATATCACTTTATGCTCAAACCAATCCACTCTCACCATTGCACATCGCACAAAGCTCTCATTTATATGCATTTTAGATGCTCACATACTCTCTGTCATTAGTGGCTAAGCAGCAGGAAATGCATATTGAGTTAGTCTTCTTGTTACAAAAGACGACTAACTTGTAATTACAAATTTTTAATTTATTTTACCCAATTCAGTTTAGAGCTGCCCAGTATACAGTAATTTTCAATAAATTAAACTCTTACTGAAAAGTTCATTTAAGTAACTCATTTCACCAAGTGAAGCACATTATATAAATTAATTGCACAGACTGATGTTTTCAAGTGTTTTTTTTTTCTGTTGATTATGATTTTCCACTGACAGTTAATAAAAATATAACATTTAAGGTTAGAAAATTACACCCGACCAATAAAAAACATTATGAAACAGAAATGTAAGCTAAATGAAATGTATGTTTAATGCCTGCTTGAAGGTTGTTCTTTTTAACAGATGCATTTAATCTGAGAAATGAGTCTTGTCAGAACACAGTATGACTGTTTTAAATCCCAGTCATCATCACAGTATCAACATGTGCAGTACTTCAATCACAAAGGAGTTCTTCTAATATTTTAATCATTACCAAACCTGAAAATATTTGTCAACCAAATTAAATTGTAGTTTTTCTATAAACTTCACAAAGGTCATTTATAATAAACTTAAACGTATAGTTCCCAATGCTGAACCTTGTGGGACTCCACATTTAATGTAGATAATCCCACTGAGTATTGCTTGCTTTCTATAGCTGCAGTGACATCTTTGATAAATTACAGTAACACAAGTGATGAAGATTTAAAGAGTTGGAGTTTTCTTGCAAAGAGCTAGTATTTTCCATGTCACATAAGATCATGCCTCGGTTTTATGGCATTCGTTGTATTTTGACCCTAATTGTGGCAGTGCCAAAGCACAAAACAAAGATTGTTGGAAGAGGAGTCCTTTCGGCTGCTCCCATATGCAGGTGTCACCACAGCAAGTCAATACAACGTGACACGGATTGGCAGAGTTTTAAGCTGAAAACCCTTCCTGATGCAACCAGCGATCGAACCCTGGTCCTCTGTATCAAGGACTTTCCCCGCTACGCTACGAAGGGACTGAAACAAACATTGTTGCTGAATTCAAATCCCAGATGCTGCAGCGTTATTTATGTTAACACACCAGCGCATCCTAACACACGAGACACAGGAATATGACATTTAACTATGGCCTTTGGCACTGCAACCCATTATCACACTGAGCATGTGCGTGTGTTATGGTGCTTGGTGGGAGAATGCACTGACACAAACAGCAGCTTTTGCACACTCATCCAACTGTTTAAATGCTTACAACAGATGTGTCATTGTTCATCAGTAACATTTTGCTAACGGCAACTCAAATTTATTCATTTTTATTCTCAGAGTCAACAACATCAGGATAGATAGTTGCTGCTGCATTGGGATAGCCTGTGGCATTTGTTTAATTTTGTGTATGGTACGCAGTTGTTGTACATGCTTTAAATGTATGTTGTTATTTGTTTGAAAGTTGTGTGGCTCATAGATACCACACATGCATGAAATTACACTGTATGCCCCGGTAGCCAACTGACTGACAGCTTTTCTAAGTAGGTCATCTATGTAAATGCCAGCCTGTCCGTTTACATCAATAGATACAAGGCAAAGTCAGTGAAAGAAATCAGGTGGGCCTCAGACAGTGTAGCCATACAGACCGAGCACTGATAGCACAGAAACATATGGCTTCTTTGGTCAGCATGATCTCAGCCGGCTATAAACCTTTTTTTCCAGTGGGACCACAACTAATTTTAGGATGTTTGTAGTCAGTCACTGAAGTAACAGCATTATACAGAATGATTTTGTGCTGTAATAAATTGTCTCGTGCTGTAACGGTTTTTTAGATTTTTTTACAACAAAAGACAGAAGAATAAATGCATTTTTCAATTGTATTTTAATTGATTGAGATGCACCTGTACAAAGCGGGCTGCTTAATGGTGGAAAACATTATAATCACAATTATTTTGGTAATTTTTAAAATCACAGTTATTTATTTGGAAGCACTTGTTAGTCCTTGTTATATCCTTGTATAGCTGCTCATTTGATGCTTCAGGTAAACTGACTCCTCCTTCTGCATAAGGCTTCTGTCTTTCAGGGGAAAAAGTGAAAAATACAAATAATATAGTGAAAGAATATTTAAAATGGCTGTATTATACATGGTTTTTCTAGCAAAAACATTTTACCCCAACACATTGCAATCACACACAACACAGTGCATTAGTTTTCTTTCATCGTCTTTATTTTTTCTTTCATCTGTTTTTTTCTTTCTTTGACTTACTAATATTGGAGAGGTTAAGACTCCTACAACACACTACTGTATACTAATACACTATACCGAGGAACCAACTTACTGGCACTGAAAATAGCTACTTAGTTTTCCTCCCACAGTGTGGGAATTCACGTTATAGCCTACTAACTAATATTTGAAAGCTAGAATATTCCATTTGTAAGGTTCATTTTCTGTGTCCAAATAAATCAAATGGACTGTGGCTTTTGATTATAGATTTTGTCCAGTTGGAGGCACTTTAAATTCCTGATGTATGTTTTTGGTGGCTGTGATAGTAAAGATCACAGAGATTGGAAGGGATATTGTATAATTGTAAAGAAACAAAAGGGTCAGAAAAAAATCATCAAAACAGTTTTCAACACTAGTATTGCAATGGTTGTAAGTCTGTTCACCGGTCCTTTACTTTTAAAAGCTCTCATTAACCTGCAGTAGACAAACTGTTCAATCAGATAGCAGATAAGTCCGTGGATTGTTTAGGAGCTAAAGAGAGAGATATTTACCTCATGAGTAGGCGGAGACCATAAAGGATTATAAACGTGTAATTGAATGTGTAAATATCAGACTTTGAGTCATCATTTGGTAGGACACTGGAGTTTGAATGAGTTATGATTAACACAAAGCTTCCGGTTCAATAAGTAATGCATGAGGTCAAAGTATGTAGGGTTAAGTGGCTTGCTCGCTTATCTCACTACACTTCTGTCTTATCCAGATTCGGCAGGGGCAATGACTGCAGGCCACACACATCCCCCATCAATGGCTGGCATGGTGGGCCACCCCTCAGTTATCAGCACTTCCAGGCCCCTACCGTCCACCTTGGGCTCACCGATGAACGGCCTGGCATCGCCTTATCCTGTCATCACGTCGTCTCTGGGATCACCCTCCATGCCTCTTCAGTCTACTCCCAACATGAACTTTGGAACAATCAGCAGTCCACAGGTGAGAAGATGTGTGGATGTTTGTTCTTTAGAAAATGAAATCAAGTAGTCTAAAAAAATTTGATCAAAATGTTCTAATATACCTTTTGGTTTTTACCCTTTGACTGTTAAAAGTTGCTTTTTCTGCCAAGGACATTTTCAAAACTTAATATGCTCTATTCGGTGTGGTTGGCTAGCACTCTCAGGCTCTCCTATTTCTCCATTACCTTTCTGTTGACCTTAAAACTTCTTGCCCTAAAGGTCATCTCCGAGTTGTGAAGTACTGCTGTTATGCAGAGGGGCAGTCGCTCTACACCTCCAGAACAAAACCTGACACCCCAGCATTGCACTTCATGCATCTATCCAGATTAAAAGGAGAAACTAAGACAAGACTGCCACGTTTCTCTGCCTTACAAAAGTATTTATAGCACATTACATTTTACTAATTTTTTCACGTTATAACCAGTTCTTCTCTGCACTTTCAGCAAAATAATTTGAAGTGCACATTTCAAGACTGAAATGTTTGCCCTGAGCTATGCCAAATAGCCCCAGCTAATTCAGATCAGGTGGTGAACATTTGTGAACATCATGTTTTCCAGTTTTGAGCCAGATTTTCAAATAGATTTAGGTCTTGATTTCAACTAGGCCATTTTAGTATATGAATATGTTTTACTCTAAACCCTTCTAAATCTTGATGTATGTTTAGAGTCATTGTCCTGCTGTAAGAAAAACGTCCGCCCCAGTTTTTAGTTTTGTAGCTCCGGTAGGCTTTCTTCTATGATTGCGCCCCATCTCGTTTCACATCAACTCTGACCTGCTGTAAAAAAGCATCCCCAGAGCATAATGCTACCCCCACTGTGTTTCACACTGAGGATTGTATAGTGTTAGTATTCTGCCACTGGTAGCAATTTTCATGAGGCCAAAAAGTTCAGTTTTGGTCTCATCAGAACAAATAATCTTTTTTTACATGTTCACTGTATCCCTGTATGAAAACAGGACTTCTTATGGTTTTCTTTCCACTCTTATATGAAGACCAGACCTCCTATGCCATAACTGACTAACTTCCCTTATGCTGAGTTTATAACAAACACAGATCGAGTTTGAAGGGAGTTTGTTGCACTGGATTTTATTAAGTGATATTAGACTAAAGCGGGCTGATTACAAATGCATGCCATACTTTTGACACATTGTGCCCCACACTGTAATTGTGTGGCCCAATGGGCCCATTTAAAGCAACAGCTAATGGAGATGCTGGCTTTATGTGACCCATTGCATGAAATGAATGAACACATGGATCAGCTGTGAATGCAGAAACACACATGTTCACATGCAGTGGCTCAATTGAGGCCCATGCTGCAGGGGGAAGCAATTAGTATTATAAATCACTTCAGACATAGTATGGATCTAGCCTGTAGTGACAACCTGGGTAGCATTTGTTGGAAAGGTCTTTTCAGTACACGGCAGAAGAAAAGAGACAAAGATACCCGTGTCATGTCACATCTTGCATTTCTTTGCACTATTATTGTATTTGTGAGGTAGTGCATAACTTCATATAACCCCACCTCTATCCATTCTTTCTTAATGCTCTTAGAGGATGTTAAAAGTATACACAAATAATTTCTTCATTATTGAGGTCACTGATTGAGTTTTTACAGAACATACTAATTACTGGCTCCCAAAACCCTTAGCTGCCTTTGATTGTTTATCCTCTGTGTGCTTCATGTTTAGGGTTCAATTAATGGTTGATTTCATTAACAATTCGAGTCAATGATTTTCTAAATGAACTCATCCATCATTGGTTCTCGCATAGCCCAGCAGTCATGTTAAAAGATTAACTCATCAATTAATGCCAACTGTGGTTTCTTTTATGTTCAAATTGGTGAGAAACAATGTTTGGGTCAGACGTTTACATACACCAATCAGTTGCCATTAATGCCGCTTTTATTTTGGGCTTCTAATTATTTATTTGAACCCCTCTATTTTTTTTGTTGAATAATAATACAAAACAATATTTTTTCAAAACAACAATGGGTTGCCCAAATTTGCATTTATTGCACATTTTTTACAAACTGCACAGTTTCAAAATTACAAGTTTAAACATACACTAATATTTGGCTAAATATCCAGATATAATGCAAATAAACCAAGTGTGAATCAATAACCTTCTGGCTTAATTCTGGTGTCATATTTCATGTCTCTTCGTACTGGAATTGGCAAGCCAATTTAATCTGCATGGTTACTTAGCAACGACCCAGCTTTGGATTGTCCAAAATGTCAAAGGGTTGAGGTCAAAGTCATTCCAGAAGGCTAATGTTATCCAGCTCGACCCATTCCAAAACCAGTTTTGATGTTTGTTTAGCATCTTAGTCCAGTCTTACATCCAGTTGTGTCCCAAATTCAACTGGCTGACAATTTGTGGAGAAGTTGATGAATTTGCAGGCAGTCCTCTTATCATTAATCCACTCATTTTGTATCGCTGTCACTGAAATAGACCCTCAGCATGATGCTGCCACCACCTTCCTTGACAGTTATTACAGGTTTAAAATCTCTAGCTTGCCCCATCCAAACATTATTCTTGTCACCTGATAGAATAATAATGTGCCATTCCACGACAGGCAAATGGTTTGCTCATGAGTGTGGTTTAAAAACCTGCTTTTTTATGGGCAGTGACGGTGGTGTTCCAGCAACTTCCAACATATAGAGAGTTGTGAACAACCTAACTGTTTTCCTTTCATCTGACAGTGGCAGCTCGGGTTGGAGGGTTGAAACTTTCACACAATGTTAAGTCTGTGCCGGTAAACCAAGCAACTTAATTTAGCCACACCAATTCTGATGAGAAGAGTGTTCAAGCATCAATCAAAATGTGAGCCAGTATGTATAATTTTAATCTTGTAAGGATTAGGAGAAACAAAGTAATATTGTATGATAATTCCAACCTGGAAAAAGAATGGTTTAAGTTGGATTTTCTAATTTCCAAAATTATGACTCCTGCCCATTTCTCACACTGTTGATTTGCATTACACAGTTGAGTCTGACCCCTTTAAGTCCCACATAAACCGAGCCTACTGCAAAATGCTCCTGTGTTAAATAAAGAAAATATGATACATCAATAATCCATACCAAGAGCTTGTAGCCCTTAGCTACTGAAGTTTGTTGTTTTTTCCTTTAAAGCATCAACCTGTCTGAACAACAGCATTGAAAAGGTGTACTTTTTTAGTCTATGTGATATCAATTATTTATGGCAACACTATTGCAAGCTGAAGAAGAATCTCTGCTCACCAATGACTCACCGATGAGCGAGTAAATAAGAGCTGATGTTTCATTTCAGTATGACTATCCGGCTCTGGGGCACCCACACTAGGAGAGGGTGACAGATGCATGGAAAACGAGTGCACTGTGAGAACATAAGGGGGAACTAACATAAAGAAAAATCTCTGAGAAACCTTTTAGGGTCCAAAATATCCAGGTTCAGTTGGCCATCAGAGGATATGCATAGTGCACGTTGTAAATAAGTGATAGGATGACATAGAGGTGACCTGGGGAGAGATTATCCATATGTCATTCTGAGCTAAATATATAGGTCAGGACCATGCCTCTCTCCAGTTTTTTGCAGTTGTTAGCAAGTTAACAAACATGAATGTGTCTCACACATGAATGTGTGAGACGAATGTGCTTTCTGCAGGGTTGTCAGCGGTAGCTCAAGGTCAAAGGGCAGGATGTCGATAAGAGGCCGCAAATATGCAGAAGTCACAGGCTATCTGACTTTCACTTAGTCTGGAAAGTGGTCATCTAAGAGTTTTTCTTTCTAGTAAAGGGATGTACGTGTTAACCTTGCTGAGGTTTACATTTTTTATTGCGGTCCATGATATAATAACCAGCTGCTGGACTCATCACTTGCAGTGCTGTTGAAAATGTATTTGCCCCCTTACAGATGGCATCTGTTTTTGCTTCTTTTAGTTACACATAAATGTTTAAGATCATCAAACTAAATTTTAAATCAGAGATAACCTAAGTAACTAAAAAAGCAGTTTTCAAATGATAATTTTTTTATTAAGGAAAAAGGTATCCCAACCAATCTGACTCAATGTGAAATTATAATTACCATCACTTGTTAAATCATGAATTAACTGTGATTAAACAAATTTTTTGGGAGGCTGAGTTGATTTCATTTGCCACACCCAGACTTTGCTACTGTCTGACAAGTAGAATCACTAAATCACTTATTCAGCAACAATGGCCAGCCACTGTCATAAAACTTTAACGAAATATTTTCAGTGGACTAACAAACATAAGTGAAACATTTTGGAGATCTGGTACATCTGGCATAAAACTAAGCATTTCTGAATAAAATGAAGACATGAATTCTGGAGAATGTTGTGTTAATCTTAAAGGGGACATATGATTTTAAATCCTTTCTTTTAACACTGAAATCATTCAATTTCAATTCAGTTTATTTATATAGCACCAATTCACAACACATGTCATCTCAAGGCACTTCACAAAAGTCAGGTACATACATTCCAATTAATCCTAACCATTGAACAGTGCAAAGTTAGTTATTTATTCAAATTGGATAAAACGTTTTTCTGTCTAAGGAAACCCAGCAGATTGCATCCAGTCAGAGACTTGTAGCAGTCACTCTTCCTGGATGAGCATGTAGCAACAGTGGACAGTCGCTGGGGTTGACTTTGCAGCAATCCCGCATACTGAGCATCCATGTAGCGACAGCGGACAGGAAAAACTCCCTTTTAACAGGAAGAAACCTCCAGCAGAACCAGGCTCAGTGTGAGCGGCCATCTGCCACGACCGACTGGGGATTTGAGACCAA
>JAHUTJ010001828.1:0-16241 GCA_036250325.1 Characodon lateralis
TGAAATATTTCAGTTAGTGTGCAATGAATCTAAAATATATGAATGTTAAATTTTCATCATGACATTATGGAAAATAATGAACTTTATCACAATATGCTAATATTTTGAGAAGGACCTGTATATAAAGAGAAGCGTTTGTGTTTATTTCATGCAAGAGTGATTTATCTGTCAAATTTATCTGTAAATGTCAAAGTTTCCCCACCTATCGGTGAAGCAGCTGATTAAACAGTGACATTTAGCATGGTTTTGGTTAATAATTATCAATTATTAATGATAATTAACTAATTGTAATTATGAATTAGGATTTTTAATTATAATTTTTGATAAATATTCATTAATCAATCATCATAATCCTTATAGTGCATCTTTTTCTGTTTTGTGTAACTGAGCTCTTGATTTGGTACTTCAAACATATTTTCTTGGTTTCTCTTCTTGGTAGTGGTTTATGGGTAAGAGATGACTGGTGTTTCCTCTGTTGCTGAGTCTGTATTGACTGAGACATCTTCTGAGCCTTACAGTTTGATTAAGCAAAAAAAAAAAATCTTCTTCTAACTAAGGCACTGCCATTCCACCCCCTGATACCAAGTAAAAATTCTTCCTTTTTTGTAGCATCTTACCAAGTTCAGACTTTGTTGCCCGTTGAAAGTTTTATCAGAATTTCCTAGGACACCAGTTGCTTTAATTGCCAGAAATCTGACTTTCATGCATACTGTCCTGAAGTCTCACCCATCTCTGTCTAGTATTATGTTGTAGTAGAAACCTCTGTACTTGACTCAAAGGGGTTCCTCTGTTTCTTGCCTGGCCCAACACTTGTTTTATGGATTAGTAACCTGATTTTATTTCCCTTCCTATGGTATATCAAACTTTTGGTCAGTTTGTGCCTATTTTATTATGTCTTCATTAGCTATTCCATACATATTTTCCTAGAGAGATGCAGTTTGTGGTATTGGTTTATGGGAAATAAACCAATGACTAGTGGTTTCTCTGTTCTTGAGTCTGAATTGGCTAAGCCACTAAGTGTAGCTTTAGTTCTTTCATTTGTCAATAAAACAGCAGTTTGAATCCCAGATGGAGCCTTTTCCTGACCCTGAACTGACCAAGCAGCTGACTTATCCTAACCTTGTGCTGAATAAGCTGATTTCAATTGTGGGATTGCATTGTCCCTCTAACAAAGTTCAGAATTTATTGTCAATTTCAAGTTTTTCATCTGACTGTCCTAGAACCTGGTGAGCATCCAGCTGCTTAGGTTACCAGCCATCTGACTACCTCTCATGCTGTCCGAAACATTATTCTCTATGTAACCCATCTGTGTCCAGCATTTAGTCAAATTCACTATTCACCTTTTTCTTTTTTATAAGCACAATAAGTCTTTAAGGCAAATGGTTTTATCACCCTATATGGAGCAGCTTCCACTCTTCTGGAATGGACTCCCACTGTTTTTATTTGTGTTCTGATTAAACATAGTTTTAGTTCAGGCAAGCTACAAAGTCAATTTCAGTTTAGTATTCCAGAACATCCATTGATTTATTCAACTTACCTCTGTATCACTTCCCATCAACTGATTGCTCTGCAAATTCCTTCCTAAGAATCATCTTGGTAAAATTCAAAAAGCCTGCATACCCTTGCCAGCTCTTCAGTGAGGGATATCACAAGCGACCTGCGCCACAGTGCCTTCTTCTCATCTGATGCATGATTTAATCATTGTCATGTCTGTCACTGAGAATTGCTCTGTTCTGTTCACACAGGGGTCTTGCTGTTGCCTTTCTTGCCTTAGGTTTTTCATGATGCACATCTAAGAAAAGAGAGGTGTGCTTTCTTTGCCTCTGGCTTTTCCAAAGTATGCAAGCACAGGGAGGTGCCAGAACAGTGCAACAACACTAACTCTCACTTTATGTAAACAAAAATACTAACACATATAAAGTGCTACTGACTCATTCGGTTTCTGCAGTTCTGATGTGATGCTTACATTTGACTTCTTAATCTTGAAATGAAAATTAAAACATAAAAGCAATTTGACCAGAGGGCAAAACAGACTACATGCTTGCTTGGAGATATTTTTGCTGCAGAGGCTGATGTATGTCATTAAATATTCTAAACATCTGAGCAACAATTCTGTGTTTAGTTCACAAAGGTTGTCAGTAAACGTTGAGTGTTTGCAAGACCAACATGCAGATCAGGAGCTTCGAGTCGCATTGTGAGTTGATATGTTCCTTTAATTAACTAATACAAGAAACTTTACAGGCAGGCAGGGCACAGAACACGGAGAAGAAGTCAAACAGTTCGATCCACTGGTGAAAACAGAAAACCACAAAGCATAAATACTGAGGTAAGGAGGAGAATGGACCAATGAACCTAGGGAACTAATCAGGAGGAATACAAGACAGCTGGTGACAAGGAATGCCAGGTAACTGATGGAGGAGGTTGATTAACGCAAATGAGCAATGGCTTCAGGGGAAGTCAGGAACAAAAACAGGAAGGAACAGATGCACAAGGAAACTTAAAATCTAAACACAAGAAAGAAAGGTTAATTTAATCAACCTGAAATGAACAGAAATAACAACAACTGAAGAACATGGCAGTGCAGAGAGAACCGATTGAATTCAGACTCAAAACCTAACAGAGGTGGATCGTGACAAAGGTGGAACATAATGCTGTAATCCTAAATATATGCCTATTGTTCTAACGGACTGTCTGTGGAAGTCAAACATGCTTTTTTAACTGTTCACAGGTAATTAAAAATATCCATCCTTCCATTTCCTATAACTGCTTCTTCCATACAGGGTTGCAGGGGAGCCGATGCCAATCTCCAGCGGTCTATGGGTGGGGTATACCCTGGACAGGTCGCCAGTCCATCACACATAAAATAAATACAAGTTAAATCTTATCAGATGTATTTATTTCATCCAATCGACAAAATTGGTAACAATGATGGCTTCAGAAAAAAATGCAAAATTACTGCCGGCAGTCATGGTCTGACAAACCCAAATTACATTTTCCCAAAAGAAAAAGAATAAGGCTACAGTAAATTAACCTGTCAACTGTCTAATACATTATCATGGAGCATTTGACTCATTTTACAGTAGGGGACCACCTAGTATTGGAATAACAAACTTCTACTGAATTATTCACAAACCATCTTTTGCTCAAGAAGGGCAGTAAGTGTGGACTGTTTGATTAAATGATCGATGCTGTCTTCTCTAAGATACCTTAGTCTATACTAATGACTGGTTGCTATGGTAATCTTACACACATACATATTCTATGCAAAGTTTCACGACAGTACAGGCCCATAAAACAAGTTAAAGGTAGCTTTAAAAGTCGTCAAATTTTAAAATGTTGCCATCACGCAAGCACTAGACCAAGAGTAAGCCACAGGCTGCTGCTCAAAAAGAGATGCACATATTCTTCTGTTAAAGGGTGAGTTTGATTTATTAACCAGGCATGTTAACGGGCCCGAGGGCTATTAATGGTTCGTTACAACCTTTTCGTGTTTGCTGTGGCATCTCTTAAACTCTGTATTAAAATTCTGTATTGAATTTCTTTGGCTTGTTTCAGAAATAAATTTAACTTCCAACCATCTTATTCTCTAATCATTACGCTAACATAATTAAACAGACAATTTCAGTTCTTTAAACAAAAATAGTTTGTGTTTTGTTTATTTAAAAACTTGACATTAACTTGTGTAACCTATTACTACTGTATATGTTTATATATATATATATATATATATATATATATATATATATAAATGCACATTTATATTTCTAGTTTTTAGTTGCTGAATTAAATGTTGAAAAAGAAAAATATGTTCTTGTCTTAATATAGGATTAAGGATAATGATTTGAATTAATAACCTACAGTAGTAATGTGTTTTAGGCAGACTAGACGTCCTTCTTGCAATATGAGAATGTTAATTTCAGTCATTGGAGACATACGACTTGACTTGGACTTAGAAAAATGACTTATTTGTGTATTTCAAAAGAACCTGTAATTTCATTGTAGAAGTGATGATAGAGAAATAAAGAATAACCTAAAAAGACTGGGGGCTATGTTATGAAGGATCCCCACTGCCACTATTGGGAGCTTGGATAGCAAAGAGAACAAGAGGACCTTCTCTCACTATGGAAACAGAGCTGGAGTGTAGCCCATTGTTGCAGCCCCCAACTTTGAGAAGGGGAAGGGGAAAACTGGAAAATGGACAGAGTTGTGTGCAAAGGCAGAGAAAGAAGAAGAAAAGGAAGAGGAAGGGTTAGAGACAACAGGAGAAAGGGGAAGCCAAGGAGGCGGGCTGAAGGAAGAGAGAGATAAAAAAAAAAACTAAGACACAATATAAGGATTTTGGGGAAGAGGAGGGTGAGAAAGTTTAAAAGGAAGGGAGAGGAGGAGGCTGGAAAGTCATGGAGCAAAAGAGAGGTGAAAAGAGAATCGGGGCATTCATCCATGCCTCTGGAGACGGACGCAGTCTGAATTCAGGATAACTCATTCAATAACGCCAACTCCACTTTGTCCCACAACACCTCTGTCAGTCTCTGCTAAAGTTACCAAGTGGCTGGGACACATCCAGAATACCTTCATACCATGACTGACAGCAATTGCAGCATCTGAAACCCACCCACACAATATACATCCAAACGCATGCACACACACACAAACCCCCGAATGACAGACTACAGTTTACTTATGCATTCCTGTTAAGGTTTTTGGTGCAATAAACATGATTAGAGACAGACTCTGGAAAAGCTGTGCTCGCTCCTAATATCTAAGCCAACGGGCTTTCTGATCATGAATAACACATATGCATGTAGGCATGCATGCGCAGGACACACCAAACACAATCAGAATGCCTAAGGAAACATGCTGCAGTGTTGTCAGAAATGCACATTCTCCCTTCTCTGGCACAAGAGCATTTCCTTAACCCTGTCAGATAATTGGTCTCCAGGGAAACAGTGCTGCTTAAAGCTAAAAGTTAAATCTTAATAAGCCTGTAAATACACGCACAAACATTAAAATAACCGTAACAGAAGCATGCAAGAGCAGATAAAGGCACACATGCACACAAGACAGAGATATAAATAATTGAAGTTTGTGTTCTCACATTTAATGAAAGGTGATACATGCCAGAGTAATAAAAAACAAGTCAATCAATTTTGCTGCCTTGGCCTTTTTAGCCTCTCAGGCAGAAAACAGAGAATAAACACAAGCACACTGTCCTAGAAATACAGTTGTTTTCCAATAAGTTGGCTTTTTTTACCCTTTCTTCTTCTTTGCTTCTCAGTTTAAACTATGGATGTAAAAAGGTTTAATGATCCTGTTTTAAAGCCACATTTTTGTGATGTAAAAAACAAATGACAAAAATAAATAATTTCAGGCATTTTCTATGCTTAATATGAACAACTCAAAAACAACGAAATTTAATAGAGGAGAAATGTAAAAACTAAAAACATTACATTAACCTAGTTGCATACTTTGGTGAACCACCTTTTGATGAATTTCAGCACTCAGTCTTGCTGTGTACACAGCAAGCTCTAATCAATTTTAGAAAATCTAATTACTGTAAATAAAGTTCAACTCTCCTAGCAGGATTCTTCTTGACACTTGCCCATTTGCATCTTTAACCAAGGCTATAGTATTAAGGGAGTATCAAAATAGTTTAATTTGACAAATGTATCAGGAGTAATGGGAGTCAGGAGTAATGTAAAAAAATAAAAAAATCTGAAGTAGGGTAAAGAGGCTTCCAATAGTTCCAAATGAGCTTTGAGTATTTCTAGATAGTTCTGTTTTTGTTCTACATGTGAACGTTTTCTTTATTATCCATATGTCTGAACGTAGCAGTGGGGTAGAAAGATTTAGGCCTTTACATAATCTCTCAAATCCTTATAGGAGCATGTGTTATGACCTCATCACTAAATCTGAACTTGTGGACACTATTTCAGACGGTATGTTTGGCAGAAAAATAACACAACACCAAAAGAACAAAATACCCACAATGAATGACATGGCAGTTCCAGCATCATGCTCTAGGGTTACTTTTCCTTAAATGGAACTAGACCTTTTGTCAAGGTCGATGAAATGATGAACAGTTCTAAATGTTACTATTTAAATATAAATATTACAATTATTTTGGCCATTAACCTTCAGATGTCTACTCAAAGATTGATGATGAAGATAGTCTTTGCTTTTGGCATTACTTTGAGTCCAATCATTTGTCAGAACCAACAAAGTCTTTACTTCTGGTTTCATCAGATAAAAAAGTGAAGTCTCAAGATGGTGAAGCCAGAATCTTGAATTAATCCTGACAGAAAATCTGCGTGGTCATCTGAACCAGTTTTTTTTTAGCTTTTTAAAATATTTTTTAAAGTCTTCTCATTGACTAATTTGTTTTAAGTTGAACTATATACCGTGAACTGAAAGAGTATATTGCCCCTTACAGATTTAATCTGTACCTTTTTAATTTATATTTCTTTGCCCACTCAAATGGCTTGGATCAGAACAAGAATTATAACACCAGTAAAAAGAAAATGCAATTTTCAATGATGGTTTCATTTTATAAGTTTAAAAAGCTATCCAAACCAACTTGGCCCTACATAAAAAAGAAAAAAAAAATCTCTTTATGTGTTATGGAAAGTTAGTTTGATTTTCACAAGCCATGCATAGGTCTAATTGCTCCCAGACCTCTACAATAGAGTTATCATTTGAGCAAATTCTTTCTGACAACATGAAGTAAGCTAAAGATCTCTAAAAGCAAAACATGCTAAAACTAAAGAAAATAAAGAACAGATTAGAAACAAAGTCATGGACCTCTATCAGCCTACAAACGGTTTCAATGGGTCATTTCTAATACTTTGGGACTTCTGCAAACCACAAACTCACAATTCAGTTAGCTTAAAATAACTTCTCACCAAAATGAATATAAATTCCTGTCTCACATTTGCCAAAAACTTCTTGAAAATACCCAGAAAAGTATTCTGTGGACAACTGATAAAAAATGTAACTTGTTGGAAGATGTGCATCAAGCTACTTCTTGCATTAAACTAACACAGCATTTTACAAAAAGACCACTCATTTGAGAGTCTGATATGGTAGTGGTAGTGTAATTGCCTAGGGCTGTCTTGCTGCTTCAGGACCTGGATAACTTGGTGAAACTGATGAAAACAGGTAATCTACTCTTTAGCAGATTTTAAATGAGAATTTATGACCATCAGTCCGTGAAGAGCACTTGGGTTATGCACTAGAACAGTGATCCACTTCTGAAAGGCTAAAACAAAATACTGTATCTTCTAGAGTGGCCTAGTTAAGGTTCAGACTGAAATCCTACTAAGACGCTGTGGTATGACCCTAAGCAAGTCACACTAGCAAACACAATATAGAGCCACACTGGTTTGATAGTTTTCTTCAATCAATAAATTAAATCGTCTTTCAAAAACAGCATTTCGTATCTATTCTGGTTTATTTTGTGCGATATTAACATTTGTTTGATGATCTAAACATTTTGTTTACGTGTACTGGAAGAAATCTATTAGAAGGCAAATGCTTTTCTCACACCACTTGTATGTTACATAAAAGGTTAAAATAGTTCTGAAGTGGTTCATCATGGTTGTCAGAAAAACTTGCCATTTCAACAGGGGTGTGTAGACTTTTTACTTTTTTGTGACCAGACTTTTTTGTGACCAGGCTCTGTGTGTCTCCATACATGTTGTGTATCTCTTTGTCTGTGTTTGTTAGTCTGTGTGACCTTGTCAGGAATGTTTCCTATTTACTCATCCCAGGGAAATCTCAAACTTGCCTTTAAAATTAAACATGAAAGGTAACCTTCCCTATTTTTACTCTCTTTCTCTTTCCGCAAAGAACCAGGGAATTATCTTGCTTTTTTTTTCAACTCGTTTTGGCTCACTCGCATGAATGGGATGGAGGGAGCAAGAGACCGAAGAGAACAAAAAATGATGGGGGAAAAGATAGTGTGGCCAGAAGAGGGAGAGTGACAGCACACCAGGAATGAGTTAAAAAGAGAAAATGACATTCAGTGAAGAGAAGGCGGTTGAATGAGCTGTAAGGGGAGAAGGCCCGCTGGTAAAGCTTTGAACCAAGACAAATATTTGGTGTATCAGAGGAAGCTACAGCCATCATGTGTGGAATAAGATGTCCATTTAATAAGGTGCAGACAGAGGATGTCATAATGAGGTAGGAGTTCAATGCATCAAACAGGCAACTCAATTTGCTGCGAAATGAAGATGCAGTCCAGTCATGGTTACCACTTTCTCGACAACAGAAGTTTAATAACGTCTCATGGATATGCTCAGTTCTGCAGATTTGTGTCACTAACGCTGTCACTCTTACTCCTCAGACCTTGTGTGGACACAGTCTTTTATGTCTATCATGCTCTGCCTATTTATCTCTCTCTCAGGGAGCACAGGGCAGCCAGCTAAGTGGTGGTGCTGGTTCAGCCCGAGGCAGGAGCAGCGAGACCTCACGTTTGGATGGGCTGAAATATTTAAGGAAGCCATCCAAAGCTTTTTTCCCTCAGTCAGTACCTGGTGGGTCATTCCCATCAGAGACCAATTACAACTATTGCTGAGCCAAGGATGAAAAGCTTGTTCAAAGAAAACAATGGACCAGGACATATGCTTGCACACAAAAATGCTAAATGTACACACACAGTAGATCGATCAGTCATAACATTATGACCACTTGCTTAATATGGTGTTGATCGATCTCTCGCTGTCAAAACAGCCCTGGCCTGGTCAAGACATGGACTCTGCTGTACCTCAAGGTGTGCTGGAAGCAAAATTTAATCAGCAAATACTTTAAGTTCTGTAAGCTGTAAGCTGGGCCTCCAAAAATTGGACTTGTTGGTTCAGCATATCCCACAGATGGACTACTGAGTCGAGATCTGTGGAATCTGGAGGCTAACAGCAAACTGCTCCTCAAAACATTCCTGATCAATTTTAGCTTCGGGGTTAGAGCACATTGTCCAACAGAAAGCAGCGGCAGCCATCAAGGAACACTTTTTTATGAAAAAGATGTACACGCTCTGCAGTATTGTTTAGGTTGGTACTGTGTGTCAAAGTAGTATCGACATAGATAACAGGACCCAAGGTTTCCCAGCACAGTATAACACTGCCTCTGCTTGGTTGCCTTCTTCCCATAGTGCATTGATTCTCAAAGTGTGGGATGTCTCCCCTAGGAGGGGACAATAACACTAAGTCACCAAATTGTTATAAAGTGGCATTAGCAGCTTACTTTTTTTGTAATTTTATGCGGGGTTACTATGCACAAATTCATTTTATGTTTTTATTTTTTGAATAAGTAAAGGTAGAGTGTAAAGGTAGAGTGATGTACTTTGCTTTTCTTGCTTTTGCTAAGTGTATTCCTTACCTATTTGCTTTTTACTGCTAGAAGAAATAAAGCAAGGGTGACTGGAAGATTTTCTTTTACTGAAAGTGGGCTTGGCCTGAAAGGTTTGAGAACCCTGCATAGTCCATTCTGGTGCCATGTGTTCCCCAGGTAGGCAATCCAAAGGCAGCTGGGGGCCACAGTGGTAGGAGTTCGTCCTGTAAACAGTGGGTCGCCAGCTCAAACCCCCACTCCATCTGTCTCAGTCGTTGTGTCCTTGGGCAAGACACTTCACCCTACTTGCCTGCTGATGGTTGTCAGAAGGCTCGATGACACTGATTGTATGGAAGCCTCACTTCTGTAAGTTTCCCTCAGGGCAGCTGAGGCTAAAATGTAGCTTACGGTCAGTGTGTGAATGTGTGTATGAATGGGTGGATGACTGATTGTAGTGTAAAGCGCTTTGGAGTCCTTGGACTACATAAAGCGCTATACAAGTGCAGGCCGTTTACTATTTACCCGTCCATTCACTTGATAAATGAGAAAACTTCCATCAATCAGCATATGAACCTCTACTGGTCTGCAGCTATGCAGCCCCATATGCAACAAACTATGACGCACTGTGTATTTTGAGACTGTTCTATCAGAACTAGGTTTAACTTCTTTCCAAATGTGAGCTACAGTAACTCATCTGTTGGATCAAACCACACAAGTCAGCCTTAAATTGGCAACGTACATTACTGAGCAATGTTCCATGACTCTAACCTCTGTTCCTTCTTTGGACTACTTTTGTTAAATACTTGCCACTGCAAACTGGTACAACCCAGAAGAACTGCAACTTTTGGGATGCTCTGACTCAGTCATCTAGTCTTCACTAATTGGATTTTGTCAAACTTTCAAATTTTAACAATTGCCATGGTTCCTCATTATAAAGCATTAACTTTGAGGCCAAAATGTGCCTTTGCTGCCTAACATTTACTACCTTTTCAGTTTTGGTCCTTTTGTCTCTAAGTTCTTCTATTATAAATGGAAACTGATGGGCAGCGATGAGCTGGGGTTAAACACGGAGGCTTCAGTTCTTGATGCAGTCCATCACGGGTTGAAGTTCTGGCCCATTGACCTTTGCGGCATGTCTTCCCCCTCTCTCCACCCCTTTCCTGTCAGTTCACTGTCAAAAAATAAGAAGACAAAGGCCACTATTGCTGCAAATAACATACAAAAAAAATTTGGTTTTACAAGACATCACAGTCTGTCAAATTTTGTTGGAGTCAGTGAGCAAAAACTGGGTTCAAGTTTCAAATAATTGAGAAGAGAGTGCAATTTTAAGTTTTCAGATACTAATGTAGAATAGAATAGAAATATCTTTTATTGTCCCACAGCAGGGAAAATCAGGTGTACCAGCAACAGTGAAAGTGAAAGGCAAATGGAAGCATGGAGATACACACAAAGGTAAAAAAAATATGAAAAACTATTTAAGTAACACAAAGATTTGAGCATTTTTGGAATTTTTTCATAAATCTTGAAAATACTTTACTACAAGGAAAATAACCTGAAATAACAATAATTTAAGTACATGGGTATACATTGGAAGTAGGGAAGTATGAAATGCCAAAGCGTGGGCTCAGAATAGGGGTAGGAATAAGCAAAGAGGCTCACCTCAGTTTTTTACATTCTTTCATAGTTTTCTATCTCCTCAAAGTTTCATCTTAGTCTTCACTTTCCTTGTTTGTTTTTTTTTTAACAAACACAACATTCCTCCTGGCTCCAGCAAGTTCCAAAGGTCTTACAGTTACACTCACATACCAAAGGTTCTGCAATGCAAGACTGTTCACTGAAGAATGAACCAAGGACAGTGGAAGGTTAGCAGGTGTATGGTCCCTTGCACATACAAGTCTGATCAGTTGTGACTCACTCTGCCAGCAGGGAAATCCTAATCGTTTTCCATTGTGACATGCATACAAATACATACACATGACAGGGCAGCATAAATCATTCATAATGATCATTAAAGAGAGATTGAGGGGGATAGTTAATGTAGGCGGAATAAATCACTTCTGCAGCCCCCCTCCTCCCTTAGTCACAATGATGAGAATTGACAAGCCACCAGATAAGGAGCAATTAACTATAGTTATCTGTGCCAAGTAACAGAAGGTATGGACACACACTTTTATGCATGCAGACAGGTTACCGTGCAGCTTCAAATGCTCTGACACTGACAGTGTGTACAGCACGCCAACCTCAAGATGTTGACAAATGCAAACACAGACCCAGATGATCTCCCTCACTCATACATGCAGTGTACTTACCTTGATTTATTCACCTTTCCTCTCAGGCTAGAAGGGGGAATGGGTTCTGTTTTTCCAGCCTTCCTTTTTGTAGGCCCCGAGGGAAAAATGCACTTAAGAAAACATATGTAGTAGCAACACATGCAGGAGATGGGGCCTCACTAATACATCCTGAAACTGAGGTAAAACATCTCATTTTAATGAGGAAATGATGAGGGAAAGAGTGGATTTATACTGCAGTTTTTCTTGCTTAGTAATATTAGATTTTATTTTAATTCCATATTAATTTTATTTATACAAATTCAAAAATGAAATCTTTATAGATTGAGTTGTTACTTTTTCATTTGTCTTTGTTTGGTTTGGTTAGTTTGCTGCTGAGTTGATGTTTGCTTTGCCTGAATATACTGGATATGTTATTCTATATAAAAATTAACTGTTTGCCAGCATCCATCACAAAGAAAGTACACTTGGTAAAGATATGTAAAAAGTCTTAAAATAAATATATCTTTTACTGCAACAGCGTATTCTTACCCTACTTGCTTACTTCACCTGATTTATTTTCCCCACTCAATAATTGCAGCCTAATCAAAGGTTTGACATGTTTTTAGTGTGAGAAGAAACTGCAGAAATATGATGAACTTATTTTAAGGCTTTTTGCACATCTTTACCAGAGGTGCCAATAAATGTGGCAGACACTGTAGGCAGGGAAGGGAATATAAAAAAGTTGCACTCCTGCTGTTACTTAATCTACCTGTGATGTTGAAGTAAACATTTGCAAATGCATATATTTGCAGCTCAAATCGTTTCACTTGTTACAACGTAAAAATAGTTTATATTTTTTCTAAGAGGTTTTAGATGTTTTTTTGTCTGGTTTGGTTTGATATAATTTTCTGTCAATCCTTGCATTTCAAAAGTTTAAAACCTTTTACTACACATCTCATCTAAATGTTTAGACTGTAGAAGAAATTAATTACAAATATTCACATTTAGTGGTGGTAGGTCATTACCAGGTTGTAAGTAGCTTCAAAGTGCAAACAGAAGGTAAATTGAACAATATACAAAATAAAGAGAGGATATTGAAAATTACATTTAAACTGGTTATTCATTAATTTTTCAAAGGTTTAGAACTATAAGCCCTAAAAACTGAAAATCTAGCCCTAAATCTGGTTTATTGTCAGGAATTCACACTATAATGACTCTCTGATGGCAAAGGCAAAAATGCTTTCTGTCTTGCAAACATAGCAGGATAATTGAGCTCCCCAAGAAACACCTCATGCAATGATCCATCCTTGCAGAAGTTGGATGCTCTAAACCTCCACTGAGACAGAAGATCTGGTGTGGTGTCCATAAAGACACAATCAGATTGTCAAGTTAAGGGTAAGATGGCATCTATCAGAGCAGAGCTTAACAAACAAAGAACATCTTCAAACACTCCACCCAATGTCTCCTCCCACATGACAACATTGCCCAATTCATTCATGGAAAAACCACTAAAGATGTTTTCTATCCAGCTTTAGTGGAGGAGGTGCTATCATGAGTTCATTTCTCTTTGTAAAAAGTGATCACTTGGCTAATTGTTGGCAGTTTTTACCTTATCTTACAGTAGGCAGACTTTATATCAAAGAAAAGAAAGATAATTTCTCATCCAGTAAAAAGGCCATCCATCCGTCCATCCATCCATCCATCCGTCCATCCGTCCGTCCGTCCATCCATCCGTCCCTCCGTCCGTCCGTCCGTCCGTCCATCCATCCATCCATCCATCCATCCATAGGTCAAAGATTCTGCTGATTCTGTAATTTAAACGTGACCTCTGCAGGAAATTCTGCAGGATATTTATTATCTGTTTGTATTTATTCTCAAAACCTGATTAAAAAAAACCTGCACAGAGAGCTTTAAAGTATGACATTTGGCAGTAGGAACTCTGAAGTTACAATGACATGCATTGTCCTGCATGTGAGCTATAATTGTAGACAAAATGATGAAGTAATTGTAATAGTTATAGTATTTAAAGTTAATTTCAGTTTAATGTGTGTTGTGTTTAAATTCATCTTTCCATGTTTGGAATAAATTCAAAATCATAATTTTAATACTCACCATTAAAATGAAAATTCCTGATATGTCACAAATAGGTAAAACATGAGAGTAAATATAAACTTATTAAGAAGCAATCATACTGAGTGTGGATATTAAACTGGAACTCATATTTGTTGTTTAAACATGACATGAACAGGCTCCTTTTTGAGCCCTGGTGTAATTAAAGAGGGGTTACTAACATGTCCCAGACCTTTGGTGCACTGTGGACATCTACAGCTTATTTAAAATTCTGTGTTCAACACACAAAAATGTGTAGAAACTTAAAACAGCAAGCAACACAACAGGCCTGTCACAAAACGTAATATGAGCTGGCCCTGTGAGCATTCTGGCTGAGAGCTAGTTGTTGTCAGAAGCATACGGTGCCTGTGGACTGTCAGTGAGTAATTTCACTGAAATGTGGCTGCAGCAGTAAAATGAATCCAGACGAAGTGAAAATAATACTCATATCCAAGAAGGCGATGTCTAGAAATGCCAAGCTAAAAGTAGTTTAATATTTGTTCATGTTTCCTTGTGAAAGCTTTGTGCAAACTTTCAGTGGTGTTTAGTTATCTTGACTCTTCACATAAAAAAAGTATGTAACTGAATGAGTTACTGTAATGGGCTGGTTTTCTCTTCTAGAAATTAGTGATAGTTAAATAATCATGAAAAAATCCTTAACCCAACAAACAAACAATGCCTCATGAGAATCAATTACTTTAATGCAGCAATTATACAGTACAAGTATATGTTGGAATCTTCTCTAAACTCTTACATCCAGACGTCTAACCCATTTGGAATTTTCTATCATTATAACACGCTGTCTGAAGATTTCAGATTTTATTTTTAGGGTGGGTCATGTAGGATAGCTTAGAGTAGTTTGTGTCTGATTGGAAAATCAAGCTAATCTCTAATCAGAGCAAAGTCCATCTGAGAGCCAATTTCCTCCATCTAAAACTACAAGAACTTAATTTGTCATCAAATTCTAAGTAGCTTTACACCTTCCTCCTTTTGCATGAAATAGTTACTTTGAACTAGAAATTCACCAAGAAATTGGCTGGTGAGCAAAGTACAGCACTAGGCATCGGGTTGAATTTATTACAACAATCTTTAGTCCTGATGTCATTACTGTGAGAAGGCATCTCAGTACCAATGAGGTGTTTAGAAAATGAAGTCAGATGAAACACAAATGGTGTAAGAAGCTTCTAGAAAAAAAACAACAACTATTTTCTACAGAAAAGGTTCTGCTATCCATTCAGGCTGCTACAAAAGAGCCCAAGTGCAGGACATTTCACTCCTTCACAATTTTCAACTTAGCTTTGTCATTTCATAAATGAGCTGTCTTACATAGGACATCTATAACTTCAGCAAAGGGGAAATTGGATGTCAAGCCGGCTTCAACAGATACCTGAAAGGCAACAGTAAAGATCTTGTATTTTGTCATGTTACCATTATTAATAGAAAAGTGTATAAAAACTATTGAGACGTTACCATATGTGGAATGTAGTCTTATTACAAATGCAAGGCACACATTCAGTGGATTAGTATTAAATTTATAATTGTAATGTCCTTTTAGTGAGAAATTACACTTCATCACACCTATGCCATTTTTAATCCAGTTTTAATAATTTCCAGGAGCAGATTGAATCAGATGCAGCCTTAGGGAGTATTCAACTTCTTAAAATAAAATCCAACTGATCAATTTAGTTAAATTTTCATGAGAGATATGTTTTAGGCTGAAAAATAAATAGCAGAAACAACTGAAAAGAGTATTAGCTTCCTTACAGTGGATCATGTAAATGTTAAAACTTGGGTTTTCATTCAAATTCATATATTGGCTGTCATTAATCGAGAATGACATACACAAAGCCTCATGATGTGTTTGTGATATCACTCTCTCCAGTGATCAGAGGGGAAAATGCAGCATGCATGCATTACCTTCAACATTTTTTTCATATGTTGTGTTTATTTTCACTGCTTCTCTCAAAGACTTCTTAGACTGATACAAAGACTTTCTTTTCATCAAAAATGTGACATTTTCCTTTTAGGTCTCTTCTGTTCCTCCTGTTTGGAGAGCAGCACTTACCCTCTGAGAGCTTTTTTTTTTGTGCAATTTATGTATACAAAGAAAAACAAATTATATCTAATCTCATTATTGTTTTAGGGTCAAGGTTGCTTATAACACATAACACACTATTTTCTTTGTTTTCTGTTGTACCTAGGATACATGAAGGTAAACTAAGCCATTGGACACGTCTTTTATTGAAAAGACAGGATAGCATGGCTGTTGGACCACTTGTTTGCTGAACATTGGACCATTTGCACGTTGCTGGACGCCACTATGCCTTTCCAACGTCATCGGCCATTTTGTACCGCAGGATAGTCTGTCCTACAAAACCCAGCAGCCACTGCGGCTGATATGACGGGGCCGTCCCAGGTCTGACGTCACAGGAGTGAATATAGGAAGGCGAACGTTTGAAAGAAGCGTTGGATACCGGACCAACATCTGAAGCATCTCTCTCTGGAGAAGAAGAGGTCCCACGTGGATTCTTCATTTAT
>JAHUTJ010001829.1:0-14228 GCA_036250325.1 Characodon lateralis
TTGTTTCATTACTGAAGGAATTTGTTGGCAAAATCTTGTTTAAGGTGTGGTTTTAAATGAATTCTGTGGAAAAAAGTCTGTAACAAACAAATTATCGTGCCTCCTCAAATATCAAGAGAAAGAGTTAAGCAGTAAGTTGAGTCCCTGCAGGACTGAAGGAAACCTCCAGCTGACAAACAAAAAAGCATGTGACGTAATATCCAGTAGAACTAATGGAGAAAAGGGAACTTTGCTTGTATTTCCAGATGAACGAAACACAAACGAAGAAGATAGAGAAATCCCTTTCGATCCTCAAACTATTATACAGAGAACAGGTTCCTGCCCATCATTCAATTTACAATTCCATACCTTTCAAGACTCAAATTTGTAGTTCTTTTTGCAATTTTTATAACAGTCTGGACATTTGTGGAACAAATATTCACCTTGATGGACCTAAACAGTCGTTTCATCTGTAGGTTCCACAAATCATGAAACAAAGTCCTGATGAAACCAGCGTCGGATTTTTAGTATAGAGTAGAATCATCTCACTGTTTTTCAGCTCAGATTTCTAAATCCGTAACTCTTGAATTTACCACATTACACTGGGATCTCTTATAACACATGCACAGATGTATGTATTATATGGAACTTTTTTTTATTCATAAAAATTCAAAGAGTAGTACTTCTGTTGCTTTTTTGGCAATTTAATCTGAACCAATTCAAACACCTCAGGTCCAGCTCAAATGCTGGACCCTTGATTTAAATTCATCAAAAAACCAGTTGGTGAAGTAGCCAAAGGTGGGTTTGCTTGTCACCCCCCAGCTCAGTTATCCCATGTTGGGGTTTACCCCAGTAGTGAGAGGGTCGCATCCCTGTAATGCAGAGTACCCAGCCTTCTTGATGTCCCTGTCAGGGGTGCCAGATGGGGCCCCTGTCGGGGACCCCGCCATTCTGCTAGGGGACTTCAATGCCTATGTGGGAAACGATAGCAACACCTGGAGGGGTGTGACAGGGAGGAATGGGCTCCCTGATCTGAACCCGAGTGGTGTTTCGTTATTGGACTTCTGTGCCAATCAATGACTGTCCACACTCCTTAGCCTCCCTGGCAAGGCCTACGGCGAACATCAGCTTCAGAAAGAGAAGAGTAGTTTCGTTCTACCTGTGAAACACTTGACCAGCTCTACACCCTCTACAGGGAGCTCAAGAGTTCATAGGATTGCACAACCAGTCCACATATGTTTGTGGATCTGGAGAAGGCATTAGACCGTGTACCTCACGATGCCCTGTGGGGGACGCTCTAGGAATACAGATTTAGGGGCCCCTTATTAGGCCATCTGGTCTCTCTACAAGCGGAGCAGGAGTTTTGTTCGCATTGCCAGCATTAAGTCGGACCTGTTACTGTTGCATGTTTTACTCCGGCAGGGCTGCCCTTTGTCACCGGTGCTGTCTACAACATTCATGGACAGAATTTCAAGGCGTAGCCAAGGGCGTGAGGGGGTCTGGATTGGGGGCCAGTGGATTTCATCTCACCTTTTCACAGATGATGTGGTCCTACTGGCCTCCTCTAGTCAAGACCTACAGCAGGCACTGCAACAGTTTGCAGCTGGGTTCCTGTCGGCGGACAAACGCTAAGACAGGCTGCATCTGCACATCATGGGGGCTATTTGTAGTCCAACGTCTTGAATGACATCAGCGACTCAAACATGACTGAAAATAAAACGTATGTCGGCTCGAATCCGTTCAGTTCTACAATGTGAGCATCTAACCCAAACGGCGCTGCCTAGCTGCTGCACGGAGCTCAATTACAGCCCAATGATCATTATAATGACGTGAATATCCCTCACATACTTCTATTAGGAAAACTGTCACCAACGCACAATACGTGAAGCACTTTAAATCTTTAAAACCTTTCAGGACGTCAAATAAATAAATTGAAAATTACCTGGTGGCCAGCTATCGCACGCAGAGGTTTGTTCCCAACATAACTATTATTATTAGATTAATTATAATTATTTTGATAGTATAAAGGAATCATGAGTTGACCATCATACCATTGCATTAGTGAGACACATTTTCGCATCACAAATAGGTTGCACATATATTTAATTATATTTATAAAAGCATTTTCACTTACAGCTGGTGCCCTTATAGCAGTGCATGAGTGGGATGACTGTTAAATAACCGACCTGTCAGTCAGCTCCCTCTAAGAAGCTCCGCGGCATAGTGAGAACTAGAACTGGTACCGGCATCACACGGTTCCTCCTGGTTTCCCTCTGTAACACTGAGGCCAGCTCCATGCAGAGCTCCAAATGATTGTCCTGGACAATCTAAACCGCCTAATAAGCCATGCATCATCACGTAGCAGCAGATAAGTACGATCTCTGAAAAAAAACGCTCCCTTTCACTTCTTCCATCGGGGATGTCCTCCAGCTGTGCCAAAGCTGCCAACATTCCACAATAACGCGCAACTTAATGCAGCTGTTTATGGACATGTGTGATTGTCAACAGTTTGTCCACCTTAGGAATCATCAAACCTGACTTGTTTGGAATTAATCTCCTGATCTGACACCGTTTTCTTTTTCAGTGAGAATGAAAGTGTCCCTTAGATAATTCACATGCATTTTATGCTCCTAAGTGCACAGACAGATGAGCATTTCCATCTACAGGTGACAGAAACAGAGGAAGTTTCACAATTTATATCCGAATGAGGCTGTTTCCATCATTTTCTGAGATTCATTTATTCATTTCACATTTCAGTGGATTTGGGTGAGTTTTAGTTTTCTGTTGTTTATTATTGTCGATGCAGGTGGAGGTGGCAGTAGAGCCGCTACTCCTCCAGATCGAGAGGAGTCAGGTGCCTCGGGTGTCTGTTTCGGGTGCCTCCTGGACGCCACCTCCAGGAGGTGTTCCAGGCACGAGCTGGAGGAGGTGTCTGGGCAGGGGGAGGTCTGGGTGTCTCTACTTAGAATGCTGCACCAGCGGCCCGGTCCCGGATAAACGGATGGCAATGACAAAAGTGTAAATTCAAACAATTTCCATACTCATCACCCATTCTTTAATACTTTTCCAGAACTGGAAAATGGTAAAAGAAAATTCAAGAGTTTTCCATAATGCGTAGGAACCATGTGATAAACTGTTAAATGTCTTTATCAGTATATAAGAGTAATAAAACCTCGACATGTAGTCCACAGAGACTTACGGCAGTTTGCTTCATCAGAGCTGTCCTCGCAGTGGTAGTGGCCGTCACAGCGCAGCCACTCGGGGATGCAGTGGGGGGGGCGCTGACACTGGAACTGACCCTGACTGCAGCGTCCAGGGGATGGAGTGGGTGCTGGGGCAGGCGTTATGGAGTGATTGGCTGCTGTCAGAGGAATAAGAAGTAAAGAATGTTCCAGATTATTAGTTTCTATTCTCTGCCAGCATACCCTAATTTCTTCCTGCTCCCTGCTTGGACAACTTGTCCTCTGATTGTAAGGCCAGATGTGGTGAGCCATTGTTTTAATGGCCAAAACCAAGTTCTCCTTGAGTTAGCACCTGCCTTTTCCCTTAACCAGCTGGTACTGTACTTTTGTGCATGTAGCAGTACTTTAAAAGTCTGCAATACATACTTTTGAATTCATTTCAAAAGTTTAAATGAAATTAACCCAGTGTCTTTCCCAGTGTTTATTCAATAGTTTACATAAAGATTATTATTTTTATAGTGTATTTATTTTAAATCATTTTTGCTACGTTTTTCATTTTGTAAAAACAACAAGTGGTCCCACTTGTGGCCTTGTAGCAAAGAATAACAAAATAAACGGGGGCGACTTTTTTGTTGCTTAGCAATGTTTAAGCTCTGGCTTTCTTTTTAAAACGTCTTACTTTTACTCACATCACCATTATTTCCATCAACCACATCCTGTAAATTGGTTTCTGCACTGCATACATCTAGCAGATGGTCTCAGCAACAGACCCCCGCATAAGTTTTCACACCCCCTGAAATTTCCACATTATGTCCAACAAATTTCTTTTAATTGGGGTAGTAGTGCAAACTGGTGAAGATGGAAAAAATTTAATGTTTTTTTACCCAAAAAATCTGAAAAGTGTGGTGTGCATTTGTACTCAGCAGCACCGAGTTAGTAGTTTGTAGATCCACTCTTTGTTGCAATTACAGCTTTGAGTCCTTTGAGGTATGTGTCTATCACTTGTTCACACCAAGAGCCTGAAATGTTTGCCAACTCTTAGCTAAAGAGTTTTAGTTCAGATCCAGAAGGGATAGACAGTGTCTGAACAAGTCTAGGTGTAGATTTTGGTTTTTAGGTCCCGCTGAAAGGTGAACACCCCAGTCTCAAGTTTTTTGCAGGTTTTCCCCCAGTACTGACCTATATTTGTGTAGTGTGTTCAGAGGGACGTACAGTGTCACTTTTCTGTGTAGTGTCTGTGTTTTGCATTGAAGTGAAAAAGTTCAGTTTTGGTCCCATCTGTGCACATGTTTGCTGTGTCCCCTCCAGGGCTTGAGGAAAGGGAACAAACTTTCTTTAAACAATGACATCTGACTTGCCACTCTTCTGCACATGTTATATTTGTGGAGTGCTTAACTAACACTTGCTCTTTTAAAACATTTTACAAACAAAGAAATTAAAATGACACACTGATGAACCCTACTGACTAGTCGGATGACTCCTGAAGGCAACTGGCTGCAACAGATTTTATTCAGAGGCATTAGTGTAAAGGGGGCAGAATACAAATGCATGCCACTCTTTGTGATTGTAAAATGACAGCAGGTTAAAGAGGTATGAATATTTATTTATCGTCACTGTATGTAGATTGTTCTACTATTTTCAAGACATGACTGATAAAATATACAGCCTTACCCAGACACATTTGGGTTTTGCAATTGCTCTTCAGTAAACCGCAGAAAAAAAGTTCTAGGAAAGGTTGTTAGTGTCACTGCCAAAATGATTAGCAGTGAAATTATTTAAATTAGTAATTAAAAGTAGGCAAATACATCCAGGGTCTTTATAGTTGAGCACCATGTGTGTGAACCTTCCTATAGCTGCAAGTGGTGCTGAAACACTAGCTTGTTTTCAACCGTTTTTTATGTAGTAGGGTCATCTAAAAGTAGTTATGAACTGCGGCAGAGAATTACAACCTGTGGGACATCCGAGCTCATCGCTGCCATCAGGACAGTCGGCGTAGCCATCACAGACCCAGGTGTTGATGATGCAAGCTCCTGAGCCACAGTGGAAGCGGTTGGGGGCGCATGTAATGGGACCAGATGTCACAGCGTGAGGAGTAACGCCTCCTGAAAGGGATAAATGACAGGGGAAATCACTAAACTAGCTGAGTAAAACACAAAGTAATAAATGTTTTACTCAAACAACAGTTTTCTATTGGGGACTGTACCTGTGCACTGTGCCTCATCTGACCAATCACCACAGTCATTCTCTCCATCACATTTCCACCATGTAGGGATACAGCGCCCATTCCTGCATTCAAACTGGAAATACCTGGAGCAGCCCGGCACCTCAGTGGGAGCAGCTGGAATGTTGGGAGTTAGCATCACATACTGCTGATTTAGCACGTGCATTTATTCACAATTAAAGTATGCTTGCCCTGGATGTATGAATCCAAAATTGCTGTATTTGTTCAACATGGTGTGTCTGTAGAGGTTCAGCGCAGTGTATTTAAGGGATCTCCTCCTCACCACAGTTGGCTTCATCAGAGTAATCCCCACAATCGTCCATGCCGTCGCACTTCCACTCCAGGCTCACACACACTCCGTTGGCACACTGGAATGTGTAGGCATCACACACTTTGCCAAATTCAGATGGTGTGGCTAAAAAAACAAACACACACAAGTTTCATGTAAACTGAAACAGGAGAAGTAAAAAAGATGTATTTTTGCTTAACTTTTTGTTAAAAGAGCAAAAAAAGGACAGGAAAAAATATTGATTGCATAAACCCAAGATATTTAAAAATGATTTTCATTATTTATCATCCATCCCTGAATGTCAGCCCTGCAACAGATTTTTTCTATTTTACAATGTTTCCTTCTCCCAACATTTGAAGCCATACTGGCAGCTTTTAACTGTCTGTTTTTTCTCTTCCTAGAAGCTACGTCTGACCTGGCTCAGTGTTTAGCTGTTTAGCTGAAGACACCTTCCTAGAGGGGGACATCGGCTGAGCTTAATGCTCACCTTCTACAGCCGGTCCATTTGGTCCTGTCTGTCAGCGTTTAACCCGGTCTCTCCTAATGCTAGCTGAGGCTGAGCTTCTACTATGACTAACTGTATGTGCTCTCTTTCATACTCTAGACTTGAAAACTGGCTCAGAGTTCATCTGCTTAGCTGTCCTTCTCCCCTAGATGAAGCTACTAAAAGAGGTATAACCATTAATCATTTACTTTTCTTTCCTATTAAAAGTACTCCTGGATCAGTGCTTCTGCGTTTTATTTGTGTCTCTGATCTGTTCTCTTAAAGGGGGAGTTTTTCCTCTCCACTGTCGCTACATGCATGCTCAGTATGAGGGATTGCTGCAAAGTCAACGCCAGTGACTGTCCACTGTCTCTACATGCTCATCCAGGAGGAGTGAATGCTGCAAGTCACTGACTGGATGCAATCTGCTGGGTTTCCTTAGATAGAAAAACTTTTTAACCAATTTGAATAATAAACTCAATCTGACCGCACTATTCGATAGTTAGGATTAACAGGAATGTTTGCACCTGACTTGGAATCTGTATAATTAAATAAAATTGACTTTGTAAAGTACCTTGAGACGACATGTGTGGTGAATTGGTGCTTCACAAATAAAACTGAATGGAATATATAATTCTTAGGCATGAACAGGTCGAATATCTTATGTCAACATGGTCACGTGTGACCCCAGTTGATAGAGGTGAGTCTATATGGTCACGTGACACCAGACGCTCAGTCGCTTAATCTTCTTGCGAAAACATGGCAATTCCGAGGGACCAAGTGCTCTGGTGGTCATCCAGGATTCATAGAACCATAGTTCTGGACGTAACGTTTGTTTTCCACCGTCTAAGTGAAACAAAACATGGATATCCCTGGAAAGGATGTGGTCCTGAAAGCAACATATGTTGCTGTGCTCTTGTGTATTTTTGCTGCCATCACAAAAACGGCCAGCTACATCTGCTGTTGTACAACCACATCCCAACACATGACCTGGCTTTTAGACTTTATGCTGAGAACAGTCTGGACACTAGTTCTTGTCTTTGTCCAAAGCAATGTCCATTTCCTCCTTAAATAAATCTGATTAATCTGACCACAGTGAATGTTTCCACTTTGTGATGGTCCATCCCAGACGCCATGTCTCAGGACAACGTTAGCTGAGGCAAATACAGAGATTTATGGCAAATATGTGATCTACAGTTTTTGTAAAGCTCTTACCTCCTGATTCCGATTTGACCCAAATCTCATTCGTGACTCAAACACAATCGTTGTTCTAAAATTGTCAGTGTGAAGAAATCCAACTATAAAGGCTGTGTTTAACTCCTTTCTGCAGCACTGCTGGCATTAGTGAGAGATCTCCTTGAGTTAATAAATTAGGGCGGTGATATTAAGGATTATGATTGTAAGGACCCTGGGGGGAAATAAGTGTATTTCTGTTGGTAAACTGTCATTCTGCACTGCAATCCTCTTCTAAAATGTGAAATAAAACTAATAAAAGATCACACACTGCTTGGTGAAATGGTTTTAACATAACAATAAGGCCCAGAGTTGGCTCTCTGGTTGTGGAAGATCAAACTTTAAGACTTTGAATTGAACAGCTTTAAAATTATTTTTTAGCCTTTTCGCAGGCAGCAGTTAATTATTTATATTAGGAGTGGAGACGAAGTCACACTGTGTGAGAGAGAGCAGTCGTAGTAAAACAGACTTTAAATCTTTCAAAACAAAGAAAAAAAATGTAATCATATATTTGTGATTAGAAGGATTACATTACTAACGGCTCATATCAGTACCAGTGGGTGTTCCCTAGGGTAGGGGTCCCCAAACGCACGGGTGCAGCCTGGATCGGAATCAAATTAAGTACCGCATTATAGTAAAGTAATATATTTTTAATGGGCACAGCATTTCTAGGCTTAATGGTACTTACAGTACTGAGGCGCCTGTTTCTGTAAGAAGTTAAGCAAGCAGCAGTAGAGGAGAAGTCTTTTTGGCTGCTCCTTTATGAAGGGGGTCGCCACTGCTAGTCGGTGTAATTTGCACACAGACATTGCACAGTTTTTACAGAGTGGATGCCCTTCCTGATGAAACACGGTATCTAACTTGGATCCCCCAGGGACTTACCTCACCACAAAAGTTGGCCAATAAGTTAACCAGCAAAGATAGAGAGATATTCACGCTCTAGAAATATTCTGTAGGCTAAAGAGGAAACTCGGCCCTATTTGGACACGTTTTCTCTCTGTGGAAAAGTCCAAACCTGTTAGTCATTTTGCAATGTAAAACACTATTTGAGGAATTATAAACTGCAGGGGTCGTTAAGGGTTCTCTTCAATAAAAACAACACATTTAATGTCTGTTGCTCACCACAACCAGCATACTCAGCCTCCTCATCAGAACCATCTTCACAGTGTTTAATGCCATCACAGACCAGAGACTGAAACAGGCACTGGGCTCGGTTCTTGCAAACAAACTCCATGTAGCGAGTACACAGGGGATCTGAGGGGGGAAACACACAGAGCATTTAACCAAATCCCTGACTTTATTTTAGGTGGGGGATGACGTCTGAGTGGAGCCTGCAGGAAGTGGGATATGAGTCTCCTCCATCTCACTGTGACCTTTTTCTTTCTTTCTGACTTATTCATCTAAACCATTGTGGAGCTTTATATTCTCACAGTTTGTGATCTAAATATATATAATTCATCCCTGAATAAAGTATCTTCCATTTACTTGAACCTAAACTGTTTGTTGTTATTCGTTTTGTCCAGAATGGCAGGGAAACCCACCAGTCACATGATGTTCTGACGTAGTGCAGACTGTGTTAAAGATGATCTTTGACAGAGCCACTCACCACAGTTGTGCTCATCAGCGCCATCGGGACAGTCACGGATGCCATTGCAGTGAGCTTTAGCTGGAAGGCAGGTGTCATTGGAGCACAGGAAACCTTTACACTGGGTTCCCTCTAAAAACACAACATAGTTTTAAATGTACTGTTCAGTTTTCAAAAACAAGAGACACTCTTTGAGACACCAATGTGAATATTCTGCGCAAATATATTCTATATATTTAATATATATATTATATATATTTAAGGACTCAAATATAAAACGTATTTAAAGCTCTTTTACAATGTTTCATTTGCCACATAGTTCCATATGTGTTCATTCACTGCTCTGATGCCTTCAGTGAGAATCTAAGTACAATAGAAATAGTCATAAAAATGAAGAAAACCATTAAATGAGAAAGTGGTTCTGAAGCTTTTGACTGGTAGTATATATTATTTTTTAATATCTCCAACTAATGTGTGCTCCCACGGCTTTCGAAGACATAAGGTTCACTTGTTGTTCTGTGTAGGTTTTAAATGTCAGTGCTAGAAAAGATCACATAACGAGGAGAGGAATTGTGCCATGAAATTACCAAAATTGCAAAAGTATGAAATAGCAAAGGAGACAAATAAACACAGACAGAAATACCCACCAGAGCCCAGCTTGGCCGACGCAGCATACACAGGTCACTCGACAGGAGCCCACCCCTTGACACCTAGCCCCCTCCCACCCGCCACCTACAAGGTCCATCATCCCACACTCTAAGACCTTACTGATGCGTGGAGTTGCCTCTGTTAAGGAGTAGGGGATAGCATCAAGCTGGTTAACTGGTCCCCGCCTGTGTCACCCACGCTGACACTACTACAGGGGTGACCATGATCACCAAGAGGTGTGGACAACATTAAATAATCAATATGTGAGTTTATTTTAGCAGCAGTAAAAGTAATTCTTCACTGTTTTAAATAAAAACAATTGGATCATTTTATGCATTTAGTTCTTATTTTTTCTGTAAATATCATGAAACTGTGAAATTTTTACTTTATATAGACCCCTGCAGCCTGAAGACAGCGGTCGCTTCTCCTACCTCCCTTTGTCAAAACTTTGCTCTAAGCAATTACTGGCTCTGGGTACCACTCTACACATCTCACAGAACATTAGCACTCAGCTTATTCCTCCAGGCTTTAATATACACGAGACTAAACCAACACATGACCAGGACAACAAAAGCAGCCATTTTTGTTCTACATTGTTTACATCAGAACTATTAAAACATGAAAATCCAGATTTTCGCTCTGAAATATTCTTTCTAGTGTATTTTAATCAAGCGGATTAGGTGTTAATCAGCCTGTTTGTGTATGTTGTGTGCACGTTGAACATCTTGCCATCTGTGCTACAGTTTTCAAGTCTACTGTACACTAAAGTGACACAATAACAGTTTCTATTGTCCTCACCAGAGAGAAGTTTCAACTTACCACAATACTGAGGATCTTCATCCGAGTTGTCCTGACAGTCATCATCTCCATCACATTTCCAGCGCAGTGGTATACAGTGACCTGTGTGACACTGGAAGCTGCTCGGTTCACACGTGTGGTGGCCCACTAAGGACAAACAAGAAAGAAGGAAATGCAGGAAGAAGCTAATTTAACAAGTTCTTCACAGATGACGACCTAAAACCGCAGCATGTTCTTTATGCCGGAGACACAGATTGTGTGTTAATGTCTATAGACAAACTAAGGGGAATTTGCTTGATCCAACATTACAAACGTCCTTTGTTATAAAGGCTTTGGAATCACTTGTACAGTAGTTACTGTATAGTGCCACAGTGGTTTGTTATCAGGAACCAACCTGTGCAGTTGGCTTCATCTGACCAGTCTCTGCAGTCATTGTCCCCATCACAGCGCCACGCATCACGGATGCAGACGCCGCGTGCACACGTAAACTCTCCCGGGCCGCACTGGTGGGACTCTGAAAAGTTGATTAAAACTGGAATTAGTGCATAAATAAGCAAAGAGTTTCTTAATTCTACTACATACTATGTGTGTTCAAAAACTAATCTCAATGCTAATAAAGTTATTCTTTTGTGATCAAAACTTAAAGTAAAAAACGGTCTGCTATGTAAACTTAGTGCTTTTCTCCTAAAATGTTATGAAGTGTTTTAGCTGCTCTTTTCTTTTTTTGCTTCTTTTTAAATATGTCCAAAAAATACAATTTTGAAACCAAAACAGAAAAAAAAAATGAAATTGTTATTTCTGTGGGAATGCCAAGTTGTAATACTGCTAACAACAGTTTCATCAACTTTTTCATGTTGTATTTGGTCAGTTGCTAGAATGGCTGTTTCCCAACAAGCCCTTACTTGCCAGTGCTAACAACACCATTGGGAAAACGAAGGCAAACAGTTTGTTAACACCTCCAACATACAGATGCTCAGAGCACAGAGCAGCAGGTCTCACCACAGTGCTCCTCGTCACTGTTGTCACCACAGTCGTCTTCATGGTCACATTTGAAGGCCAGTGGGATGCACGAGCCTGAGGCCACGCAGCGGAACTGGTTGGACGGATCACAAGTTGTAGTGGCTGCAAACAGACGTGAACATGGACAAAAACTGAAATGTTTAAACTAATCTGGTTGCTTACTCTTTGTGGTTTAGTATGTGGATACTTACGACACTCCTGTTCATCGCTCATGTCTCCGCAGTCGTTGTCGCTGTCGCACTTCCAGATGCTGCTGATGCAGCGGCCATTGGAGCAGCGGTACTGATTGGGCAAGCAGCTGTGCGCTGATGGGAGGAAAGAAGAATGACATGAAAACTGCTGAGAAATGAGTCTACTGCTCCAGGACAGCCCACTGTAATTATGTTCTAATCTCACCAGTTTTGATGCAGGTGTTGTTTTGGAGCTGGTAACCAGGGGGACACTGGCACTGCAGCTCTCCATTGGGCATGGTCAGAGTCGGAGCACCATCCGGACAAACACAGGTGTGTCTGTGGCTGGGCTGTGGTAGACACAGCAAACTGCAAGGCTGGTCAGCGCACGCGTTATGCCCTGATCAAGAAGAAAGAACAACCAAATGAGATCATAATAAATCCTAACAGACAAGACGAACACAAAGCTCAGCTCAATTATAATGGCGAGGAATACTCCTTACCCCTGCTCTTCCCTTTATAGAAGATCTTGAGGTCCATGACTCCAGTCAGTCTGCCAACAATCAGCTCGTTGTTCTCAGATCCAGCCTTTGGAGCTTTAAAGATTCCCATTCTTGACCAGTCGTCCCAATACAGATCATTCTGAAATGAACATTCATTGCAAACATTTAGAGGTTCAGACTTTACAATCAGGGGTGAAAGTAAGCCGGTAAGTGTAGATCCATGGTTGTGAAACTGTGGTTTGAGTCCCACTGGTGGTACTTGGACTGCTGTTAATGATCCTCATTAGAAATGCCTGTATGGATTATTTACAAGGTAAATATGAATGAAGTTACTTGTGTAAAGCTGAGACATTCCAACAGCCAGAAAGAGGAGTGTTAATGTAGGTGTAACAGTAATGGTTTAAATTCATGACCAGCCGCCATGTATCTGATGTGAAAAAGTGAAGACTCGAGACTTGACTTGGACCTGAAGTGGAAATAATTCTGGAAAAGACATCCTACCTTGAAGACAGCAATGGCGTATGGATGGGGCAGTCCCTCCATCAGAACACTCCTCTGCCCCCCAGTGAAGTCTGCTCTCTCAATGCGGTCGCTGAAGGCTTCGGTCCAGTACAGCCACTGGTCGTCGGCGGTGATCCCGTTGGGCCAGCGGACACCTTCTGACACAATGCAGGACACATTGGTTCCATCCATGTAGCCCCGGTAAATTCCAGCTGCCCGGTCTCCCCAGTCAGTCCAGAACATCATACTGATGACGATCAAAAGAAGATTAGTCATTTTACTGGTTTTCTCACCAGTACATGTACATTAACCGCAACTGTGAGCTAAACATAAACACAGATTCATCAAATATTTCATCACAAATCATATAATGTCTGTAGCAGGAAGTGCTTGAATTTTAACACACAGCCAAGATGCTTTAGGCAAAAATGAAGAAGAGAAACGGGAAAAAAAATAAACTATCTAAGTTTAGAGACAAATAAAGCATTTTGTTCCTTCATGGGTTTTTTGGTTTAAGGAATTTTGGTAAAACAATCATCAAAAAAAAGGAAAAAAAAAACACTCAAGATTGATTTTTTGTTTATAAGCATCTAAAAAGTAAAAAGCAGAAGAATATATGCAGAGCTGGAATCAGTTCTCTAGTTTGTTGTGAGTTTATTAAATAATTAATAATTTAGACTTCATTGATCTCACGCCCCCAGAAGCATTCAGGGGCTAAGGGTCTTGCTCAGGGACCAGCTGTGGGATTCGAACCAGGGAGCATGTGGCCTCAGCAGGATGCAAATGCCCTGCTCTCTCACCACTAGGCCACCAGTCCCCCACTTCCAAACACAAACACGGAATATGTTTGTTAAGTGCTGCTGCTGATTTTTTAAATTGAAAAGTCAGTCATTCTTTTTTCTTGTTCTTGTATTGTACGGTTAAGGTCAGATGTTTACATACAGTTGTCATGTGCCTTTACATAATATCCACCTTTGGGTTTAAAGATTTATTTAAACTGTTTTTTTTTGGCCAGGGCAAAATGATTGAGGTAAACCTGTCACAGCTCCAAAATCATCTCCCTCAGGTTCAGCCTATATTTGCAGCTGCTCACACAGACATGGTTTTAGCCATCTGGAGAAAGGTTTTATAGTCACCGGAGACAAAGATTTAGCTACAGTATGTGGCCACAATGAAAACCAGGTAACCAAACATAAGTACACTGTTCCAACGGGTCAGCTGGCCAGGGTTGAAGAACACAGAGAGACCAGCCCTGTGCAGTATGTATGTAATGCACATAATTTCTTCCCATTAACACACATTGCACGAGTGGCACCAAAGTGAATCAAAACAGAACAGATCCGTGGACCTCAGCCAAACATAGTTCCTTCAGTGGAGGTGACTGAATAAAACACTTGAAAACTGAACAGAGGTGACACAGCACTGCTGTGTTTAACAGTTTACGGGTTTCCTGAAACTTTTATCTGTAAGGCTCTAATGGAGGGAAATACAATAATTATAAACATAATTATACCTTTCTGCAGGCAACAGAACCAGAGCTCGCGGATGTTCCAGGACGGTGGAGTTGAGCAAAGTGTGACGCAGGTCCCCATCAGGATTAGAAACCTTAAAGACA